>JAPYZI010000417.1:0-65629 GCA_030523105.1 Ophioninae sp. A BG-2022a
GGGTATGTATGGAAAAATTTGCAAAAATCGATGGTCCAACTTTGAAATTCTGCCAAAAATCGAAAAACCATCGGATTCCAATGATTAAAAAAGCATTTTTAAGGGAAAATCATACCGAAGAGATTGAGCGCAAAGTGGAGTCCCAAACCCCAAAGAGAAAAAAGTTATCGATGATTTCGTGAAAAAACGTATTGTGCCGAAAAATCGGAAAAAATTTTTGATTTTTAATATTTTTTTAATAGGTCCTTTACGATGTAATTTGATCCGCTGAACACGAATCTATCATTAATTTCCCCAAAAACCCAAAATTTTCATGAAAAAACATTAAAAACTTCTAAAAACACTTTTTTCGTTGCTTTGTGTCATGCTTTCGACGAAAATTCAATGATATTCGTGATCAGCATAAAATTTCCGATTAAATAGAATCTTTTAAGAGTGTAAAAATGAAAAGAAAAGAAATTTCGACCTCTCAGAACACTTTTCCGGAATCTGCGGTCGTAACGAATCCACACATACATCCACACAGACGCGCTCACGCTCGGCAATTGTCCTGTAGTGACTCGCAGTACAAAACTCCAAAATTGTCACTACCGACGTAACGAAGGACCGCGCCGAAAGTCTCCGGCGTATTCGTCATTCCCTTAAGATCAATTATGCAATATATCCTTAAATACCTATATATCCAATATACCCTTACTGTCGCGATTGTATCGATAGGTTTGGACGAAAAAATGTTTACCTCACCGACGGTCGGTAAAGTCAAATCAACTTTATTTTTACATCGAATAAAAATCAGAAATATTTCCAACCACTGAAGAATTATTTGTAATTAAAACGATGTCAAAATGTACATTACGTTAATTAAAAACGAACTTTAAAAATATTATTTGAATGCAGATAATTTTCAAAAATACTAATCTATAGGAAACAACGTTGTTTTGTTTTTAAAAATTCTTTCTGTGTCAAAAAACATTGTTTTCTTTTCGGAAATTCCGTATTTACTGGAAAGGAAACAAAAAATTATATTTCTAAAGATGATAAATGGACTTTTAAACATGTTTTTAAATGTAGGAATGGATCCTCGATATAGCAGCTTACGATCACGATCGCTATGCCAATCACACGGAGCTCTCAAATCTCCGAGTTCCGATAAAGGAAGTCAAGAAGGTACTGTACAGTCCGGAAATTCACCTCTTCAATTACAAAATGAAAGCGTCCAATAAGGTAAACATTTTAATATATATATTCCATTAATTTTTTTAAATATATTTATAAATAAATCATTGAAAAATAAATCATTTCTCTTTTTCGGGTTGAACGCCAGAAAAAAATATTATTAATAATGTATTATTTCCAAAAATATTATTTTCCGTGTATTGCGTCAAAAAATATTATTCCGTCTGGGAATAATTTTTTTTTTGTTTCGAAACCAAAAAATATATTATTTCCAGTGTGGTTTATACAGGGTTCTGTTTGCAGGAATACGGAAATATATTATTAGGTATAAGTTATTTACCCACCGCCCAGAGACTGACCATCAACGTCATGAAGCTACGTGACTTGAAATTTGCACCGACTGTTAAGAGCATACAAGAATTTAGTGAGTATGTTTTAAAAGAGCATTGAACAAACGGGGAACCAATTAGAGCATTTTCGACTATTTTGTATGGTCCTTAATAACTTGGGAGTAAAAATTCGCTGACATAAAATTTTCATTGAAGTATAATTGATCTATTACATAACATTCAATTTTTTAAAAACAATCAAAATACGAGAATTTAAAACTGAAGTCTGTAAAATAAATTGAAAATCTACAAATTTTTCTTTACCCTTCGAAAGGTTATTCAATAATAATCTTTCGAAGGTTATTATTCAATCGGTAACTAGAGAAATCTCTTCTTTACCGTAAATAGAGAAATCCCTTCCTTACCGTATATAGAGAAATCTCTTCTTTACCGTAAATAGAGAAATCCCTTCCTTACCGTGAATAGAGAAATCCCTTCCTTACCGTGAATGGAGAAATCCCTTCCTTACCGTGAATTGAGAAATCCCTTCCTTACCGTGAATAGAGAAATCTCTTCTTTACCGATAACTGATAATTTTCCGGATTAGTGGCTTGTACTCGAAAATATACAATTTTATCTTTCGAGCACTTTTACTTATGATTGTCATAATACTTTTTTCATTTTTAAATCCTTTTTCTGCGAATATGAAAAAGGAAGAAGGAAATAAAAATTTAATTGCAATAAACACTGTTATACAGATACGAAAGCTTCGTGGAAAAATCAATGAATTTAATTAATATAATACATTCAATAAAATTATTCTTTTTCCCAGGGATATAATATTAATTAATAAATACCAAGGTAATTAATTAATTAATATTCATAAAATTAACATTTTTTCTTTTTTGCTACAAATAAACCTGACAAAGCTATTTTTCTCTATCTGGCTAAAGAGGAAACCGAAAGTTTTTTTGTCTTTAAAGATCCATACGTAAGGGTACTTATGTTGAATGGGAAAACTGGGAGGAAGATGAAGAAGAAGAAAACGAAATTCTTGCGATCCACAGCCCAGCCAGAGTTCAATGAGACCTTGACGTTCGACTTGCATCACAATCAGCTGGATACGGTTCAATTTCTGATAGTTCTTTGCAGCAAGGCGAGTCCTCGTTTTCTTAGATAGCCGTCAATTAGTCGAAAAGTTTTTTTTTATAAATATTGCAAAAGTTTTTTTGACATATAATGAAAAATCCTTTTTAACAAATATTGAAAAATCTTTTTGAAGACAAATCGTGAAAAATGTATCGACTTTTGTTCGCGCAGACAAACATCGAAGAAGCAAACAACACGGACCATCCCAGTGACAGCGAGGATTCCGTTAATTCTTCCTACAGAAGAACCAAGGACCTTTGCATCGGTAAAGTTGCCTTGGGAAAAGGCGTGAGAGGAACGGAAGAGAAGCTGCACTGGTTCTCGATATTTCAAAATCCACGAAAATTGGTTACAGTTTGGCATACGCTGAAGTGACGAATCCTTGTATTTAAAACGTGTGAAAAAAGTGTGCAATAAAAGATTTATTCAAATGTTGTTATGAAATTTTCTTTTCGTAAAGATGAAAATGTAGATGTAAGGTACATTTACAAAAATTGATCCATTTTAGAGAAATCATCTCCACCTCAGTCCACCACTAAAAAATGGATCGACAACATTTGTTCACGTTTTTATATTTCCATCATATTTTCGTAATAAAGGATACCCCGGGAAGTAATAAAAATAATAAAAATGAATAAAATGAAAAGTTGGTTTATTTAACAGAGTTAAATTCGTGTTACCAATAATATCAGGGCATAAATACGAAGGGTAAATTTAAACGTTTCGCGGGAGCGCATACCGCCATATTGGCCGGGTGAAGCGTTAGTTCGGAGCTCGTCCGCACGGAGGCGCAAGGGTAGCGAGACGAGGCAGCGTGCCGCAGCGGTTGGGCGCAGGTAGCCTCGTCGAGCCAGCGTAACGAGATTACTTCAGTCTGTTTTGTGTCTTGTGCGCGTGTGTGTCTCGTCTCCCGTATATAAGTTTTTGTTTCGTCCTCTTTGGCGTGAGTTATCTTTTTGTTTCGTTGTTTCCCGGTTCGTCGTTGTTTATAAGCGTGAAATAGTATTTTGGTGATTTGACAATTGGATCGTTGAGCATCGAGAAAAATAAAGGTTTCCGGATTGGTGGTCGAGGAGACGCGGGAGAGGAGCATAACGAGTGAGTAACGCGAGTATCACGAGTTCATCCTAAAGAGCCAGTTCGACATGAGAGAATACATTTCTAACCTTACACACAATGGTGCGTGTACACGAAGAAAAAAAAGGTTAAGCTACGAGGAAGAATCATCTCCGTTCAGGATTGATCAACACTCCTCGATTTCTCCATTCTTATGTATTTTTCCTGCAACTTGGTAAAACAAGGGGGGGTCTCTCGACATGATACGTTGGCGCTTCCTGCTGCTGCGAACTCTCGTTTGCACGAACACGTAAGGACTCGCACGACGTCCGTTGAAACACGGTCGATTCCTTTGCCATGTTCGTACCGCGGAACGCTTTTATCACATTTTTCCTCTTTCTTTCAATCGCGTTCAACTTTTTATTGTATTCCTCGGTACAGACCGAGCGTTTCCTTGCGGAATCGACGGTCGATCGAGAAAAAATTAAAAAAAAAAAAAACAGGCGCAAGTTCCGATCCTTGTCGGGAGATTTTCAAATATTTCGATACGTTGGGTTTTAGTGTCTCGACAGGTCGCATAGCGGCAGCAGGTTACATCTCGTCGGAGAGTTCGAGCTGTGTACGACTACCTGCTGTAAATCATAGCCGGTTTCGCGGACCACGCTCGAAAATTTTTGTCCGGTTTTCGGCGAATAGCTCGACGTTGGCGGGGAGCGGCAAGGAGTAGGGAGTTCTCGCTAGCGACCCACCCCTAACCGTGTATTCTTTCGTTTGTTTCGCCGTTTCTTCTGTTTTTCACGCTCGGTCATTCCGCTCGAAAAAATAATACGTTCTGAAGATTCATTTTTTTTTACCGCGAAGCGCCCTCAACGCTTATCGACGTTTGGTCGAAGCTCCGTTGTGCCCGAGGCAAATAAAAGAGAGAAAGAGAATTAATTCGTATTTCGTCGAGGATTATTGACGACGAAGCCTCGACACGAGGCACCCCGCTTATCTGAACTTCGGTTCGGTGCGGAGAGTCGAGCGGAAAGTGACGAGGAATCGATATGCACGTTGCACAAGCTGCAACGTGCAAATAACGTTGCACCTCTCTATCCCGGATCTCGAGCTGGACGCGTCGCGGTGCGTTTATCACGCTCAAGTTTTCATCCCACGGATCATACGAAAATTTAATAATTCTAAAGCCCAAAGAACTTAAAAATATGGCGATCGTACGAACTAAAAAAATCAATACTATGACAAACATTCTATTAAAAGATAACTTGATGTAATTTTGATAATAAAAAAAATCAATAGTTGAAAAAAATTGAATATGCAAATGCAATAAATTAAAAAATGAAACATTTTAAAAACGTTGGAATTTACAAATTTAGTCATTTAAAAACTTGATTCTTAAAAAATTTAGCAATTATGAAATTAAATCATTCAAAAATGCACATACTCGATAATTGATAATCTTGAACATTTAAATAATGAAATATTGTTAAATTGAATCATTTTAAAACATCGATAATTTTAATTTTACAAAAGCTCCGCGATATTTCCAAGTATTTTTATAAAAAAATAAAACTCGCGACTTTGATATTCAAAAAAGAAGATTATGAATAATCCGAAAAATACAAACCAAACAAAAGAGAACAAAAAGGAAAATAAAACGATAAAAATCTGTAACACAAAATAATCATAAACCTATTTAGCTTGAAAAACGAACAATTGAATTGTATTGAGAAATTGGTGGAGTTTAATTTGATTGAAATGTCCTGTGGAGGCGATTTGATTGACCCCTGTCGAGCAACAGATCGAATTTCCGGTCACCCTGTATTCGCAAATATATGCACAAGTACGTGTGTTCAGTACAATAGCAATAATCCAAAACAAACGTAGATCGATCGATTGGCATGTAATAAACAAACTCAATTAAGCCTCGACATTTTTTTTGTTTTCAGTACTCCAATGTTAGGATTATCAAGAAATACTATTTTTCCTTTTTTTCTTCGTAACGAGTGTCGTGCCCAGAGATAACAGTATTTGCGATAGCATCCATGTGGGCTCGGAAGGAAAAGCGTGTTCATGATTCAAGGTAAAGGAATTGAGTAAAAAAATTGATTTAGCGTCGAAGTATTGTCATACGATGTACTCGATAGTTTATGGTTTAAAAAACGTTCATATATTTAAAAAGAAGAAAAAAAAGAAACATGAGTTTGCGCCTGTTTGAATTTTCATGGAAGCTCGTGGCGATCACTCGTGCTTAAGGCTCGTGGGGTTCGAAGTTCGCATCGTTGAAGCGCAACGAAGTTTTATTTGAATATTGTGTTTTCATTATTTTTTTTTTAGGACGAGTGCCAGTTTTTGATTTTACATATTTTTTTTGTAATTAAGGGTGTAAATTCGTGTACCTTTGGTAATTTTTTTTATTGGGAAATGATTATAAGCTAAATGAATTTAATTTTTGTATTTTATTATGCAACGAAAATCTTATGCAATAAAAATATTACTTTAAATAATGAATAAATAAATAACATAATTATGGGATAGTAAAAAATGATTATTGCGTAATAATATTGTTTAATTATTTAATTACTTAAATCGTAAAACATGATTATTGCGTAATAACTTTACCGATTCAATTATTACTTGAAACGATCATTTTTCTTAATAAGTCGAACGGGATCGTTGGGATGCAAAATTTGAAAAGAATACAAAAATTTGTCAACCAACAATTTTTCTCGCGTTCCAACTTTGCAAAGCTCGCGAATTTGAGATCGCGACGACGTTGAATCTTCCATCGTAGGGATTCACCGAAAATCATAAAATATCCTTTTTCTTTTTGTTTCATTTTTATTTTTTTCGTTTTTTGTTCAATCCAAACGTGGAAGTAAAATTCGGCGCGGAAATACCGGAAGCACGAGGAACGCGTTTTCTTCCTCCTTCGTTCGCTCTGAAAACAGCTGGTGGCCGATGACCGCGGGCGACTGAATTTACATGCTCCCGTAGCTTCGTACGAATTCGGAGCGAGGCGTGACGACTCGGTTCGGTCGTTCCGCAGCACCAGTCACACCGGCTTATTAATTCAATCGTTAAAAGACGAAGAGGGGCGGAAGGGAGGGGGATTAAATATCAAACTGGCTCTCGCTGATCCTCGTTCAGAAAATCGCGAACCGATAATCCGATTCGATCACAATTACGTTCCGCGTTCGTATTTTCCCGCCAAATAAATGGCCGTCTCCGTGTCGATAATGGAATAATTCAAAGAGCTGATTAATTTTATCCTCGCGGATAAAATGGCTGGTTTACCAATGTCCGTTTGTATTAGCGTCAACGATGGGTATATCTATATAGGTACGTGGAACCCCCAACGTGACGATAGCGCCCGGGTATGAAAAACGAAAAAAAAAAAAAGGAAAACACACATCGTACATCACGATGTGACGCATCGGCTTTCATACCCGAGGAAACCCGGAATAGTGAAATCCGAAACGGAGTTGACGTTTGCGTCGGATGCAACGAATTTTTTTTTTTTTTTGAGTTTTTCATTTTCGTTGTTATAGAATATAGTTATTTTTACGTTATTATTATTTTTTTGCTATCGAATTGCTTTGTGGCAAAGGATTTTTTGTTGGTTTTTTATTTTCATTATTGAAAGTATTTATTTTTTCATTTTTATTATTTTTGTTTTTGTTGTCAAATTGTTCGAACTAGGAGAATTTTTGTTCTCGATTTATAACCTTCATTTTTATCCAAAATAGAAAATTCCATTATTATCCGAGTATTGGAACGCAGAGACTTTTTTCAATGCCTCTTTTTCATGATTATTTCAAATGAAAAATTTTCATTAACATCTAAACAGTCAGCTAGTTGAGAAGCCAAAAAAAAGAGGAAACTTTTGGATAATGAATAATGCAACAATTAACCGACTAAAAGAATTCTCACTAAGTTCCAGGGACGCGAGCTTCGATAAAACGATTGCCAGCTAGTTTGAGATCCACCGTCTAATTCAAGATCCATTTTGGACCCTGCTTGCCCTTTTTCTCGCTTCTAGATCTTTTCGATTCCAGCTATCCACATATCTATATATTTATTCCACGACAATTTGAAATGCGGAGAGAGAGAGAAAGCATTTTCAGTCTCTCATTGTACATTCAATAGTTGATATTGTTGTGTAAATCGTTTTCACAAACGTACGCCAGTCTTTCCGACGCACAATAAGACAGACAAAGGGACAAGAGACCTGGGTACGTGTCCAATGATCGAAGCCATTTGTACACTGAATTATCCAATAAAAATTCTTTGCTGCATCAACGGTTTAGTGTACAGAAACGCACAGGTGGTTTTTCCTTTCACAGTTTGAAAAGATATTTTTTCTCCCCTCACGATCTTATTATTAACTTATTTAAATAACTCGATGAATATTAGACAATCGTCAAAATTCTTGAAGATACGAGGAATTATAGTTCATTATAAAATGAAAATATATTTTCTGTAGAATAATAATAATTATTTTATTTTTTATTATTATTTATAATTTAATTAATTAATTTAATTTTATTATTTTATAAGGCTATTTGGAACAATTTATATCCTAAGCTTTATAAATGATTTAAAGAGTAATTAAATAATAAAGTTGAATAAAACTTGAGTAAAAACGAATAAAAAATAAATTACCACTGATATATCCGTGATGAAGGAACGCGAAGTTTTTCTTGTCCAAAGAATAGACGCACGTGGTTATGGTGCCATGGGTTTAGGGTACCCTTAACGATTGTATTTTACGTGGGTTCGGTGTATGCACCGCGCGCGTTAAAATTCCCGATGTACATATCGATACCGCATAATCGTTATGGCACTCCCGTACGTATCGCTACAATCCTTATCTTATCTCGGCTGCGGTGGGCCCAAAAGTGAAAAGAGTTACGGCCGGCGCTACGAACAGGATATACGGGGTGACCGATGGTTCGACTGTTCTCTCTAGAACTCGTATTAATCAATGTTTTATTATTTTGAAATAAATGAATACACTCAAACGGACCGAAATAAATCTGAATAAACCCAAACCAATTGATTGAAGTGATTCATGGAATTACTAATTTCCAGGATTAAGATGAGGTTGAAGTTTGCGTCGTTGGAACCCGACGAAACGTCTTTTTTCAATTTTTTATTTTCATTATTAACCAAAATTAAATTTCGTATTCTTGTTAATGTGTTATAAAATGATAATAAAATATAAATATAAAATAAAATATTTTATTATAGTTTATCAAATTTAATTATTCTATTCATGTTCTAGTTAAATTATATATTCCTCGAAAATGTTCGCTTGGATTTCGTGGCTGGAATCGCGGTAAAGAATGTTTGTAAATAAAAGGCCATCGTTTATGTTGGGTACGAACGATGAAAACTTTAATTGCGTAGAACAGGTCGATTTATTGGTCACTCTATATATATGCATACACGTAGGAAGGGATATTCGTATTAGCAAACATCAATGGAATCGCCCATACATTCGAATTATTGTCGAAAGATCGTTAAATACGACCTCGCTATGTTCTAACCTAACTTCACGATCCTATACGCTAAAACACGACACGAGGCTTGCGGCATAAGCGAAAGAAATTAAGAGTGATTGGACATCCATTAGCCGGATATCCGTTACAAGGATGTAATTCCGATGGTGCCCCGCGTAAAATTGCGAATAATTATCTTTTCCTGCGGACGTTGAATTGTTTATAAAAAAAGATACGATCTTTTGGGTTTACATAGAATGGACTCTGACATAAGGCGAATGCTGAAACACGTTTCTTGATGAAATTGAAGCAAAGTTCAAATGCAGCGGAAATAATTTTTTTTTGTTTCAATTTTCACATTAATTTTCATAAATCTTCTTTACGACTATTGTTTTCCGAGACCCTCTTCGAAAAACCTAAAATTCAAATGCAAAAACAATATTTTGTCAATAGTAGGAACAAGAAAATAACAAAGTGATAAAAAATATAATTTTTTATTTTTATTTCCATAATTTTGTAGAAATTTGTATTTAATCAAATTGTAAAAATGAAGCTTTAGGAGAGGAGATGGTACTCGTCCAAACTCAAATGTTTTTTTTTATTTACTCCACCTTTTTACCATTTTCTCTAGCATTTTTTTTCGCAATTTTGGTTAAATTTTTTCTGGAATTAGTTAATGAAAAGTCATTCCAAGATCATTACGGAGCTATGTGGGTCGAGTTCGGTCGACCTCTCGTATGCCATGTTATATGCTTTTCGCGTTTATAAATAGCAGAATTTTGACGACTGGTGGTTTTTAATTACAGGCAAACCGGTATACGAAAGACGTTTTTTTTTCTTGCGAATCAAAATTATTCGTGAATGTTTTGGGGTAAAGTTCAAGCCTGTGAAATCTCCGTATTGGCAAAAATCGATGAAGAGATTCGAGAATTCTAAAAAAAGATTCACGATTCTAAGAAAAATTTAATTTAAAATATTTAGAATTCTAAACAATTAGCAATTCTAACAATTGGAAAGAACGAAACATTTTGATTGCTTCCCAGCGATACATAATATTGAATTACGTCTCCGAAAAGGGTAATTCCTAATCAACAACGAAAAAAACAAATAATACACAAAGTATTAAAAATGAACAAACTACAATGACGAAAAGTATCAATATAACGAAAATTATCAAAAATATCACTAAACATAAAATAATGAAAAATATAATAAAAAGTTGAATTCACAAAAAAATCATTTAAAATTAAATAATGAAAAATATCATTAAAATTTTATTAAAAAATGTGTTTTTAGCAAACAATTTATTTCCATATCTCTATTATACTATCCGAAGAATCCAGATTGAATACGGAATTATATTTGATTGGCGCGATTTAATTGGTGGATATCGTTCTATTCGTACGATCAAGGTCGTCGAGAAGTAAAGATCGATAAGTGTGAATAGCGAGTCGATGAGAGGGGTATGCATTAATTGGCGAAACAGGGAGTTGAAAGAGAGGTACCAGCGAAGGCCCAGCAGAATACAGTAATATTCGAGCACGAAATCTGCGACGAAAGAGGACGTTTCGTGAATACTAATTAGGCAATTCGAATTCCTATGGGTTCTCCCACGAGAGGACGATGAGAACGGTGGAATAGCGAGTATTTATCGGCGTCTACACAACCGACCACTTCTCAAGGTTTTCGCTCTTTCTCTCATTCTTGCTTCTTTTTGTCCCTCCTCATACGTGATTTTCCTGGCTTGGCTCGTGCATTGTCTCCCGTAAAGAAGGTATTCAATAGATCCACGCGGCAGGATAACGCGACTCGTTGCGGGTTCACTTAACCCTTGGAAAAAAATGCAGGAAACCAAAAATTGCTCCTTGGTTAAATAAGTGTAATTTCACAATTAATTGGCTCTACTTCTTAGGGAATTATCGCAACAAAAAAATCAAAGAAAAGGCAGAAATAAAAAAAGAGTTTCGAAAAAAATAATTACCTTACCTTCATTTATTATTTAATATTTAATAATTATTAAATAATAAATTACTACAATTAATAGTCCATTAGTATCAATTTTAGCAGTTTGTTTAATTTTGTTTGCCTATTATTGTGCAATAATAATGATTATTATTATTTAAAAAATAATTTAAATAAATAATGATTATTTAAGCAATTATTAACCAAAAATGACTTCAATAATAACAATAATAATCATAATAACAGTTATTATTATTGTTATTATCACGTAATAGTAATTTTTGGTTAATCATCTTTTATGTTCGTTTTTATTTATTTATTAAAATGTCCAATTTTTGAAATGTCGATCGATTTTGCCGGTACGAAAGGTCATTTGGAGCGGGGGAGAATATTATTACAGGTAGACTTGACCGGGGTTATCGTATTACGGGCGAGGCTCTTACGTCGATTCTCTATATACGTTTCAGCCGATTTTCACACCTGTTTCGCACAAACTTTAAATTGATGCTCGATACTCTCGTGGCCCACCTGTGTTGTCAGCTTATATATCGAGACAAAAAAAATGGGTTAATCCTCTCCTCCAATAAAATTTGATAAAACGAAACAGCAATTTTTTTTCTTTTTTTAAATCCTCAAGTGTCAATTCTACGATTGATCCATATTGAAGAGATATATTAATTTACTTTCCCTCGTTACTCGCTCGTTCACGAAGAAAGGCACCCGCGTACATAATATTTGCGTGCGTTCCCTTCTAGATTGCGTTGAGTGTAACACCGCGGTGGGTAAGTGAAGGAGGCGGGGGGGGGGGGGGGGGGGGGACGTCAAATGCGTATGCAAATACGCAGGGCATTCTCCTCGAACTGGATTACCCCGTGGCTCGATCTACTTGAAGTATTACTGAATAAATATAAAAACATTATTAAAACTCCCGAAAATTTGATGAATTACAATTTTTCGAAGAATAATAAACCAAACAAACCCAAACTGACGGAAATTTGACAAATTACAATTCTTCGAAGAATAATGATCCACGAATAATTTCAGATTTTTTTTTATCGAATAAACGTGTTGCTAAAAGCACACGAATTTTATCCTTTAATTTTACCGTTGTTTCTATGCGAATTATCCAGCTTTTTTTAACTTCCGACATTTTTTTATCAATAAATCTCGAAATTCTCAAGTTACGCTGAATTAAACGAAAAATTCTGTTTTCTTTTAGCAAAACAAATAAAATAACTTTGCGAATAAAAAGTCGAGTTAAGTTTCTTCACGAGTCAAAATGATTTCGAAAAAATCTTTGAGTAAAATGTTTTTTTGAGCACTCTGTCAGCCCTTCGAAATCGATCAAGTTACCTCGTAATATTTTTTACGTCACTTCGAAAGAGAAAGAGATATTAGTAAAAAGAAATCCATAACTTTTTCAATACATGACGTTAGTCATCCGTATCTCGTGTTATATAAGTCCGATCGGGTTACACTAGATGGCGTTGGATGGATGAGATTTCGTACTGAACAAACTTGTGCGACAGTTTTGTGATTGCTTGACTCGAGATAATAATGGATTTATTTTTACTACACCGAATATATGGGTTCAGCACGTTGATCAGTCCACCCTGTATAAACTTGCTGCCTCGACGTTTCACGTGTGCTCGTTCAAAAATCGCTGTAACCACACGCCGTCGTGCGAATTGGACTGTAAACCAAACTGGTCGGGCGTTCACAGTCGCGAAAAAGTTGCATACTGATTAAGCCATGTAGAAACGTATGCACGTTCGTACGACCGCGTACGTAAATCAATACGCATTTAATACCGACGTTACCATCGGTCGGTAACGAAAAAAAAAAATAACTAAATAAATTACAGCAATTTTTCGACTGGCACATGGGCGGAAGTGCTGAAGAGAGCCAACGTAATTTAATTAATTATCAAGTTTCTTCCCTTTTGACGATGCATTCTCACGTTTTGAATTAAATTCGATTTTGCATGAATTTCGTAACAACGAGCTAGTGAATTTGGCGAAACGCGGATGCAAGCTACGTCCGCTGAAGAGTACTCGGGCAGTCTTATTTTCTTGACTGGACTTGAGGTCTAATTGGCCTTTAGGCCAATTTCCTCCATTTTACCCTCGAGTTTAAGCTTGGAGTGAACGACTCGAGAGGCACTGACTCCTTGTACCGTTTCGTGGCACTTGCAACATTTCAAATCACGTACCTACACTCTTTTTTTCATTGTATATGTATATAAAACAGTAATTTTTTGACACGTGCCCGAAAGGCACGGCTATGCTTTTCGTTCGTTGTTAAATTGATCAAGGAACGTGGCAGAGGCTCGTATTGATGGATCAAGATGATCCTATCGATAACAAATCGTGGCCTTGCTGTTTGCATGATTGCAACACAATGAAAAACATTCTTTTTCAACTTTACATTTTTTCCCCTTATTTGAACCACGACAATAACAGTAAAATTTTTGTAGAGTTTTTCAGATTTCTCAAAATAGAATTTTCAGGTAAACGAATTTATCTCTACCCTCCAAATTGATTATCGTAAAAATAGAAAATAAAGAAAGAATATTCGTCGCGATTATTAAAAAATGGAAAATTTTAAAAAATCGATGCGTCCCAATGATGCCCCTTTCAAAAGCCCAAAAGTTACAAATTTGAGTTGGTATTCTTCACAAAGTTCATTATCGTCTCGAATATTAATGTCAGCTATTAAACTTTTTTTTGTTTTCGTTTGACCGAGTGATACATCGTTTTCCACTCGCGAAGACGTTTTGATTGAAGTAGAAATTTGATAGGGATGAAATGGCGGTTGAGGGTTGATGGTATGGTACGCGGTTGCCATGCCTACGTGGGGCTCTCTCCCTCAGTCGGCACGGGTCCTTCACTGTTCGTCGTCGTCGTCGTCGTTGGTTCGTTCGATACCTGCGACTCTCTCGTCATAGTCTGGACTCTTTCATCATATATATATATATAAAGAAGACTATAGGCTGGTTATATATATATTTATATATATATATTCCCAGCCTATAGTCTTCTTTCTGTTGCTGCAGCACTCTATATCAATGTAAAACAGTTCACTGTATACACTCTCCCACACGAGATCCCGCGTCTACTGCCAATGTTTATTATTTCATGAATTCGAGGCCCAGCGCCCATCGGGAGACAAAGGGAAAAATACAAATGTTACGACGTACATTCGGCAGGACTAAACCTTCGCATCGTCGACAAGCAACGATTGTAGATTTTTTTCTTCATTTTTTTTGTTCAATTGTTTATCGAATTTTTAGAGATTTTTTATTCCGTTTTTCGATTAATTCCCAACTCGATTTTTAAATATTTTTTCGTTTATTGTTCCTTCGATTTTTTAACGATTTTTCTATTTGATTTTTAATACTTTTCCAAGTCTATTTTTTCACGTTTTTCTTCCATCGTTTTTTTACATTGATTACGTACTCGACTTTTAGTTGCATTAGTTTTCATACCTATCAAGAATTTTTTTAAAACTGTTAAAAATTCAATTTTTATTCATTTCGATTAGGAATTTCTGTAAGAATATCGAAAATTCAATTGATTTTAGTTTTTTTTTGCTGGAGTTTTTCTGAAAATCGTTAAAAGTCCATTTTTTTCGTATTCCGTGAATGATTTTTTTTCAGGACGTTTATCATTGTAGATTTCGGCTGTTAAAGCCGATAGGGAAAAAGGTAATCGAAGCGCCTTCGGGTTTACTCTAGCGTGAGGAAAATCGCGGAAGCGCGTAGACATTTAGCGCGTCGGTGCTATTTTCAAGTGCGTATATGTATAACGGGGCGCGCAGAGTCGAGTTCCCACTTGGCACGGAACGTGCCGCCAACTGTGACACCAAAAGGACCGACGAAAAAAAAAAAAATAAAACAATATGAAGAACCAACAAATAAAACAAAATGTTTCGCCTCGTTTAACCTCGTCTCACCTGGACGTTCGCGGTTGTCGCGAGCGCCTCCTTTGCTCGTTTCACAATTAGCATTTACTTCACCGTTCTCGTCAAATTAATGTACCGAATTTTTATTGCACTCGCCCTGTCTTCGCTTCTACCGTACTTTCGAATGACCCGAAACGTTAAAAATTGTAGATTTACAAGTCTGCAACGTGACGTACATGCTTAGGCTTATCAATAACTCATTGAATAATACATTTGCATTAAAAATCTTCATTTTTCATTTTCGACAATAATTGAAGTCAAATTCGACGATATACGCAAATGCTTGAATGAAGGTTCGTCAGCGACTGTACATTTTCTCTAACCTGCCGTCGAAAATAAATTCGGAATTGAAAAATTAAATTCATCCATTTTTAAATTATATATATAATGATATCCATTGTTTCTTTTTTGGGTAATTATGATGATTGCTGATTAATTCAATATTGAAATAGCTTTTTTGTTAATTTGACAATCTCGTTTATTAATAAAATATACGTTGAAATAAACAATGGCTTATTAATTCAACGTTTAAACAATTGTTTCATTATTTTATAAATCGACTAGCAAACGCGAAAACTCTATTTATTTAACATTTATTCTGAAATTCATATGTTTATGACTATTGAATTATTTAATGAAAAATTCTAAAATAATTAATGCATTAAGGTTCTCGAATTTTCAAGAATTTTGGGGATTTTTTAATATCCTTCTAGAGATTCCTCAATGCAAAAAGTAGCTTCCGGAATCGTCCCATGATTCGAAGGTTTCTCGAGTTTCGCTCAAGTATAATTTGTTTGCAAAGTGACTCAGCATAGTCTTCCATCCCGCCTCTGTAATGTATGCATCGCGTGTGTGCACTAATTGTACAAACAATGGGACCCGCAACACTTGAAATAACGAAGCACCACAGAAGTGATTATTCATGGTTGCTCGATGGAATAAACGTCTTTGAATCCGCGGCTTATTTTTCTGCAACAACTCGTAAAACTCGTAAAAATCATTGATTTCACATAAAAATTCCAATTGATTTTTATTTTCCCTTTTAATTTTTATTTTTATTACAGAATCAATTTATTTTCACGAATTATCGAGATTTTTCAAAGAGATAAGTCTCACTCATTTGAAACCTAAAAATATAAAACATCATTTTCGACAATAATGAAAATAAGAAAACAAATATTTCATAAATTCAAATCAAATTACAAAAATTAAATGAAAGAAAAAAAAAACATTTTCATCAATGAAAAATGAAACTACAGAAATATAATTAATTTCATTAAGGATTATAATAAATTAAGGAAAAAAAACAATTTCATAAATGAAAAATCAAATAACAAGAATTACATTAATTTCTTTAACGATTGTGATAAATTAAAAAAAAAAGAAAAACGTTTTCTTAACATTCCAACGTCGCAAGCTTCGAGCTCATCGTTTCGATTTGTTTCGTTGCGTTCGGTTCTTCCCTCCGATCTTCCCCTCGAGTCACGTAGCATTCAATTCCGTATGGGATCGATGAAAAATGTATGGCGGCACGCAGACGGCGTTGCGGGCGAATTATCGAAATTCGTTGAATACTCGAAAGCTCCGCGACGCTCAGTGACCCGATACGGATTTAACTATCGCTAGGGGAAATCGACTAGGTTTGCGCGGATGCAACGAGCGATGCACCAGTTGCCAGTACCTCGCTCGTATAGAAACGAGACGTAATGAGGCGCTCGGGAA
The DNA here is from genome assembly GCA_030523105.1 of Ophioninae sp. A BG-2022a. Classification (NCBI taxonomy): domain Eukaryota; kingdom Metazoa; phylum Arthropoda; class Insecta; order Hymenoptera; family Ichneumonidae; species Ophioninae sp. A BG-2022a. The sequence goes on from JAPYZI010000417.1 coordinate 16,859, forward strand.
TCGTTGCATTTATAATTAGAGAAGCTTACTCCTCCCCCTCCGTCTAGCCTCCTTTCCACGTTGCAAAGCTGCAACCGTACGAATCGTTCGTCTCGCTAATCATTCGTTGTGATTATCTTGGAAAATTGTTCGGTTGATGGTACACCAGAAGGACTCGAGATCGTTCAATTTTCCATCTTTGGGAAGCGACGAATTTTCTTTTTTCTTTTTTATTCTTTATTTCTCATTTCCTTCTTTGTTATTTAATTTTTATTTTATTTCTTATTTCGTTTGTTATCCTTTCGTCGTTGTGAGAATTATATATCAGAGATTTGTTGTTTAATCGCTAAATAAAAATTGCTGAATAAAAAAAAATATTTGTAACTAAAATTTGTCAGAAGAAATTGTAACAGTTGTTATTGAGTAATTATTTATTGTCTTCATATTAAAATGATAATGTTTTTCGTTGGATTTTTGGGTTTTTTTTTAATTATAAAAATGGCTGATGGAGCTGACCTTCCCTCGAGGTCAAAATTTCGAAAATTATGGGCTTGAAGTTCTTATTTTCATTATTATCCAAAATTATATTTAACATATTTAGATTTATGATCGCTGAATAAGAATCCTAAAAAAACACTCATGTAATTTTTATAGTTATAAAATTACCACGAATAATTACATTTTTAATTAATGAAATATTCATTTTCGATGCTTTCCACCGATGTAAACTTTAACGCCAGCATAATAGTGCAATTACATAAAAAATATAAAAATATTTTTTTAAGACACAAAAATAGAAGGTAAATTTTATTTTCGCTCTGTTAAGGGGTATAAGATTACAGCGAATTATTATTGCGTTTTCGCAATTGTTTCGCACTTGAGTTACGAAACGTAATGTTCTTCGTTTTTGGGCACGTAACGAAACTACTGAAATAAAGTAACTGGAAATAAAAACAACTAGAAATAATAGTGCTGCCTTCTAGGAGTTAGTCACTCGAGATTGAAGGATTTAGTTTTCTCACGCTTTGAAACAGACGACATCGTAGCTGATTTTGCAACAGAGCAACAGCTTTGGTACCGTACGTACGACGAGTTGAATGAACGATCTAAATTTGCAAGAAATCGTAAATTGGCCAAACGACTCGGGCCAATTGTCAAAAATAATTTTCATTTGGATTGGAGCTCGAAGGCTCGAGATTTTCGGTCAGCCTGTACACTTGGCACGATTCGAAGATGCCTGATACGTTCTCAGACGCGATCTGCATTTAGGCTAAGTGCTGCTGACCCTATCAACCTATATATATTATGTCTACCGGAAAGTTCTGTCCGTTTCTATGACGACAATTTTCGACACGTAAGGACATGTTTATTTGGCGCATTTTCAGCTCACTATTTTTATTGCTTAATGTATACGTACTGACGTAGCAAATTCAATGAAACAAAATTGATTAAAAATAACAAATTAAAAATTGATCGGTCATACCGCATCATGATAATGCCAGGCCACGCGCAGCTTTGGGCACTCGTCAAAAAATTGCAGAACTAGGCTGGGAAATTCTGTCGCATCCATCATATTCCCCGGACTTAAAACCCTCCGACTATTATTTGTTTTTGCAAAATTTTTTGAAGGGCAACAAATTTAAAAATGAAGAAGATATTCAACAAACACTGGTTCAATTTTTCGCATCAAGAGATGAAACGTTTTTCAAAAATGGAATATACAAATAGACCTCATGCTGCCAAAAAGTCATTAAGAATAACGGCAATGATATTATTTAATAAAGTTTATTGACGGTGAGAAATATTTGTACTTTGTTTTATTCCAAAAATGGACAAAACTTTCCGGTAGACCTGGTGCATCAGTGTGGATATAAAAGTGTCCAACCTACATGTAGCTAACCTCTAAGCTAGTCTAAGATCATTCTCACCGAGATTGAAGACATTTTTCTTCTGTCCGGCCGTTCTCCGGTTCCCCCACTCACTATCCAATCTTTATCTATCTTTCCCAACGTTTTTTTTTCCTTTCTACACATCGATGCCCATATAGAAGTAGCGGCGAGGATCAAAGCGTGCAAGAGCGAATCTCACGCGCTTTAACCTCGTACGAACATAACCTAAACACGTATAAAGCTCGAAACGTTTATTTGGATTTTAACTAATTACATTTAGGTGATTAGAGGTCGTTGCTTCCTTTGGTATTTTATTATCACCTTGATCGTTTGTTACCGCTTCATTTACAGGAAAAGCAAAGCCTCCATTTTCGTCCGCGAAATTTGCTTAACAAATACGATTTTCCTTGGGAAAATTAGTCGTCCTTCGTTACACTCGTTCCCGATAATTCGGTTGTTCGAGGATCATTCTTTTCAGTTTTGGAAAAAAGAAAAACACGTGTATTCAATGATTTCCTGAATCCGCGATTACTCGAATAAATAAATATCGTAATAGGAGACGCGCGTGACTTCGAAGTACACGTTCGATCGTACAAACGATCCGTTTTCGATCCATTAAACATTCGAAGTATTCGTCGTATTTGGGATTGATGAAAAAAAGAAAAAATAGTTCGTATAGTTTATAAGGCTCCTTCCTATTTAACGATTCGGTGAATACCCATGAGGATGCCATATCGATTAAAAAAAACTCACACTTAAAGGAAAGAAACCTCGAGGAACGGACATTTCCAGGATGTTTTCTAATACACCGAAACGTTTTTTTTTTTCTTTTTCAATCATTTTTTTTATGGCGTTCGTACGAGACTCCAGTCGCGCTGCCATTTTTGGTCAAACACTCGTCCATGCTCGAGGAATGATGGCGAGATAAATGCACTCTGTTAAAGTGCTTGATAAATAATCGCAAGGTTGACAGGAAGTTTTAGCAAAAACGTAGGATGTTTGAAACGCACGTGCAGGCAAGAATTGCAATGATTATTTTGTGGGTGTTTCGCTTAACCTCCGAATAATACATTTTTAATTACTAATGATATATGTGCTGAATTTATTATTTCACGTTATTATTGGATATGTTGTTAGCGAGTTAATCAATATTTTATTGCTTAGGAGTAATCAATGGAATAAAGGAAACGCGGTTGGGTTGTGCATCGTTAGAAGGCAAGAAAAATCGTTTTTTTTTTTAATTATTATTTCTTTTTATTAATTTTTCTCGAAAAATACGAACTTATATTTTGAAATGTTTCCAAAAATAAGAATACAAATTTGAAGCCCCACGTAAAGGGAATATCAACCAAAAATCCTTTTTTTTCACCATTTTTTATTTGAATTTCGTGGTTCAAATTCGAAATAGAAATTTTGAAAAAACAAAAGTAACTTTTGTTGCATTTCAATGACGCAAATTTCACCACTGACCAAAGTCGTCTTTTCCTGGATATTCAAATATTCCGAAAATCGTTTTTACCAATTCTCTATGTATTCTACCTTAAAAAATAAAAAAAAATTGAGAAAACTTAGCGCGGATAAACTTCGAGGCAAAGGAATCTCCAATATGGCGCACGAGGAGTAAAGTTTGGTCTGTAAATGCACCGAAGGTGAAAACCCGCGAACGAGAGCAAACTAGCTGGAAAAGAAAATGGTCGATAACTGCCTCGCGAGGTTTACATTCCTTCAGGGTTTTCCGTTTTCCGCAATATCCGTACGTGTATCAGACGAGACTTGCTTCTGGATACATCGAAAATTTATTTGTCTAGACTCGTGCCCCGAGTGATAACTGGGTACACGAAGAGAATATCACGAGTACCACTATTCGTCAGAGGATTCCTTACTTCCGCAATAGCCTAAGTGCATTCTTGAATTTTTCACGTTTTCTCGGATCGCTTGTCTGCCGTTTCTCGTAACGACCCTTTCTCGTTAATTTCTTTTCGGGAAGCAACGATGATACTTTTTCGACGTCGTTTGATAGTGCAACGAAAATTTAATTTTTCATTTTTCATATTATCCACTATATATTATAATTATATCAAGTTTGTTTAAAAACATAAGGTGATTTTTTATTATTTCTCAAGAAATGTTGATTTATTCATAAATATCTCTTTCGTCTCCTTCGAAGTAATCACCCTCAAATATAATCATCATCGTATCGCTGTTCGTTTTTAAATAGTAAACAAATCGCCAACCGCGCCAAAGTACGTTTAACTTCAATATTTATCAGAAACAAACAAAACATGTAAAACGGCTGATAAAGTCAACGTATGTTGGGAACGTGTGTACTGACATAACAAAAGCAAAAAAATCGAAAATCGAATGTACGGTAGCCCGGAACATTTGAAAAGTCACCTTATTTTATGACCAAATCTCGTACACTCTTATTGGGTATCAACGATGCAAACTTCGGCATCATTCGAGGAGAACAATCTGAGGAGAACTTCAGAACTGGTTCCACTCGAACCAAGCGTACTCATTGAAAATTTAGGCCACGTCGATGGATCAGCAGAGCTGCACGCAATGCAGAACAAACAAAGCGATTTTATGTCTGCATTGGCTTACAGTTTGCAACATATATGCTAAGCCAGATGCTCTGGGATTTAATGCCAAGGAAAATAGCTTCATCGTTCCTCGTTTGTGTTTTTGTAAATTACGTACCCTCTCGAGTTCTGGTATGTCTCCTCCCAAGGGAGATATTTGATTTCGCAAGAGTGGTAGCTCAGTCCTGAACTCCTGACTCGGGGAATCTCCTCGGGATCCCAATGAGAGAGGGTTATTTGGAAAACGGATAAACTCAAGTTATACAAAGCCGGCATACGAGCTGAAACGACACGGTCCGTAACGGCTGCTTCAACCGTTTCACCGGCTCATCTCGTTGCTCCGTTTGACATTCTTTTACTCTCTTTCTCTCTCTCTTAGCAATGTCTGCTCTTTTTTCGTTTATATTTTTATTTATTTATATCCTTTTTGGGTTTTCTCGTTTATATCATTTATTGGTTTATATACTTTTTGGGTAATACTTCTTTTATAGGTTTATGTTCGGTTCCTCCATTCAACTAAATATAGTTTTGTTGAATAGAGGAATTATTTTGATTTTGTAATTAATTTTCGTACACTTGCAAATAAATCACATAAATCTCTGTCCCCCTCACTACCCCTTTTCAAAAACATTTCGTCTCTCTTTCTCATCCTCTCTCTCTCTCTCTCTCTATTTGATCTGTCCTTTCTCCCTCTCTCCATCTTTCTATTTAATCCCTCCTCTCTCTTTTGCCCTTTACCTGCTCCCATTTTTTGCCCGGTTCAGTCCGGGTTTCCGCGACCCTCTAGCTTTCTCTCTCCGTTCTCTCTTTGCGCACAGCAAACAATTTCCAACGAGATATTCTCCGGCCGTCACGAGTCCACACAACTCGACTCTTTGCTGGAAACTGGCTTATGCCTGGAAGCGTTGCGGCCTCGTGGCTTGAGTGGTTTTCGTTATTCGGTGACGAGCAGGGTGTTAGTTCCAAAATTGGCTACGTGCGAGCAACGCCTCCGACCAACCGTACGTTCATTTCCTCCATCGTGTGGATCTTACCTCCATATTTTCCGTTTTTCATTTTCTTCTCGCTCTACGTACGCTGCTTTCCAGATCCAATTTTGGCCAATCAACCAACGCTGATTATCGCGAAACTGATTCAACGCGCACGACCTCTTTCAGCCCCGAAACACGCGTACGCCAATTTCTCTCCCGACGTAATTACACGTTTCGTTTTTATCCGGCCCGGATATTGGAAGTCATTCAACGACCAATCATCGGTGAACTGTGATCCTTCTTTAAATGATAGTGGATCAAACCATCAATTTTAGTGAAACGCCCCCTGGAAGATTCTTCTCATCGGAGTGAAAGTTGCATTCTGACAAACGTTTATTACGTTTCAGCTTGCATCTTTTCTTCCCTATTTTCCATATTCACTTGGGCAGATTTGAGCTATCAAAATCAAACGAAAATCCAAACAAAAGTTTTCATTTCCGTCGGATTCGATAGATGGATTTTGGATTTGTTTGAAAAATTTTTGTCGTTGCGAAAGAATCATCTACGATGCATTTCAGCGATCGAAACTTCGACGTCATTGGATAGTTAGTATCTTATAAAAAAAATTTAAAAATAAATCTTACGTTGGTATATTTTACTAATATCGAACTATACACACACGATTAGGTCGTTTGGGTTTTGGAAAGTTTATAACTTCCCTTCTCCGGCCAATTACTCGGCGTTATACGAGCTCTCGTTTATTTCCCATAAAAAAGAATGAAATCATACTCGCGACGATTCGTCGCACGTTCCTCGTTGGGATGCTTCATGACCGTGGTCACTGTCAGCAGCACAAAGAGCTCGAATTACTGGCTTATTTATCGTTGAAGCTGCAAGTACTCGAGCGCGTGTTTAATCCAGTCCAGTCAGTGTTCATCTCTAAAACTTTACGTAGGTTGTAGAAATAGCCAATTTTTCATATCCGGGACCAATAATACTTGTACACTCACGGGGAGACGGCCATATTTCTTTGGAATCGCTTATTTTGATGATTCCTCATCCACAATTTAATTAATATTGCAGTTTTACACGAATGGAACTCCTGAATAGTATTTGGATCCTAAAAAGCTCGAACTCATCTTTAGGCCAGTGTAATCGTTTCTGAATCCACTATTGTACTTTTAACCCTGATATTTCAGATCAGAAACACTCGTGAATGGTACATAAGGTACCTGATCGATGTAAGGGCCAATGTCTAATAATGCCCACGTTTCAAATATCCAAAACTAGAAAGACAAACGGATTGAGCTCTGATCGTCGAGTGTCCAACTTTGAATAGCCGGAATTGCCATAGAAACCGCCGGGCTGTGGCGAACCCAATCAAATTTGCAGTCGATAGAAGGCGGCGCGTGCGATCGCAATTAGGCGTTTCTTAAATTTCGACGTAGAACAAACTTTCGAAAACGAAAAGTGTTTTTAATATTACTTGGTGAATCTTTATTATAATTATATATAGTGGTTTATCAGCACTATACATGTTTTTATCAAAATTTCAGTTTAAATTTGGAGATTATATATTTCTTTAATTTTTTTTTTACAAAGTTACAATGATTGTGGCCTTATTAGGAACAGTGATCTGAATAAGGTCTATACGTCGCGTATTATTAAACAAACATTTTTGTTTTCTTTCAATATTCATAGTTTTTTTTGTACTCAACAGCAAATGAGGTGGGCCTTACATGGGCCTGATAACTTAGTAAAAAAAGGAAAACAGTAAAAAAAGGGAGGAAGGCTTGCGGTCGTTGGCAATCTTCATAAGGCACCGCAAACAAAATTAGTAATAAAAGCAAGAGTGACTCGAAAAAGAGTTCCCTTCTAGGCCTTCCTCGCGTTATGAGTTCACGAACACACAGCTTTTACGTAGCAGCCTAACATTTGCGTTGGATCGCATACACGCGAAGGAATATAAAGCGAGACCTTCTCGTGGTTATTGCGCGGGGACTGCACCGGCTTCCTCGTGTCTGGGTCACAGTCACGTACCGCGCGGCCTCGAAAAGTGAAGTACCGATGTAGGGGATGCTCCACGGAAAATGAAGAGCCACCGGCTTCAAAGTGCCAAACCGCTGAACCCGCGAGTATTTTATCGCGATATTAATTAACCTGCGCGACACAAAAGATTATCCGATTCAATCGTGCATCGCACGAGGACAGGTTGAAAAATTCTCGACTTTACCCTTCACTGAGGGTGGCATGAAAATAAATGTTTACTGGTGCAACTCAACCGAAGAAAACTCATGTTCATCATCAATAAAAAGTTAGCAAAGTTGGCTACCATCTATTAGCTTCGTGACATGAAAGTGACACGTATGTATTTGAAAGTTTCGTCTTTTTCGCACTCACGTGTACATCTTCTACATATTAGGTGCAGTAAAAAGAAATCCATTATTTTCTGGAGTCAACCAATCACAAAAACGTCGCAAAAGTTCGTCTAGTACGAAATCTTATCATTCTAACGCCATGTAGTGTATCCCGATTGGATTTATACAACGCGAGATTCAGATAACTAGACTCATCTGTTGAATAAATCATGGATTTCTTTTCACTAGAACTAATATCTTTAAGATCATACAGAAGATCTACACAACCCTAAGAAATTTTAAATCCACCTTACTCTCAGAGAATTCCATTTATTTGGTCAAGCCGAATATCAGGGTCTGTATAATTGATGGACCCAGGTCTTGGTTGTTTTATTTAACGTTAAAAATGTTTAATCCTTGAGAAATCTCGATCAAACAATTCCAGCTATTTATCCTGCAGTCGTACGTCACGTGGTGCAACTTGTACTTCGTCTTAATGTCCAATTGGCAGCTTCTGTACACTTCTCATCCAGTATCTCGTCTTCCTTGCTGTTTCGTGTTGCATCCTATCCTAGTCTCGTCCTGTTGTGAATCGAGCTGTCTCGTCGACTGTCCTGATCTCGTATACCGATCACGTACCCCAGAGTATAGGGTTTATATCCAGACGGCGCGACAATGCGGTGGATCATGCGGTCGTGCAGTCTGCAACGCGTCGACGATACTTCGAGATTATTTCCGGCGAACGCTCCTGCAGACATCTTAAAAACTCTCCCGTTTCATTATTCATTCGTTTTATCCTGAAACAGCCCCTATTCGCTATCATTTGTTTCAAAAGAATTTATTGATGGGGAAGTGGAACAGCACAATGATTTAACCATCATTCAACGTGCCTTTCAAGGATATCTTGACGTCTTGCCAAATTGGAAAGCTTAGAAAAGCTTGGCAGCCAAAAAGCGAGTCGACTTCCCTTTAGCATTTTTTTTCCTTATTGAAGTATTGGGATGACCAGATATTTACTTACTATGAATACTTTTGTATTTTCAAGGATTAGAGAAAACTCAATTTTTGAAACGTGATTTTTTAATGTGTTCTCTATTTTTTGTTAAATGCCAAAAATGTAAAAAGATAAAAAATGTTTTTTTAGTTATTGTTAAACTATTAAGTAATGTTTATAATGTTGAAGGTCACCATTTTTTAATGAAGTGTATCAACGTTGAAAAAATTGACAAATCTTTTTAAGAAAGCTCTATTTTTTAATTTATCTCTCTAAACATTTGTTCAATTTTTAAAAACGTTTGGATCGAGCTTCAAGCTGAGATTGTTAAAATTAAAAAATAAAAACTACACTTTGAACGTCGTTCTTTTTGTCTTCAAAATCATACTCACCTCTTAACTGTATAATTTCCATTGAAACGTTCGGCAATTATTTGTTTTCCGAAACGATTCGAATCACCGAAATTTGCGAACAACACGAATTATTGAAAGTTTTTTATTACGATTTCAGAGAATAAAATCAAAGTATTGGGAAATATTAATTTTCGTTGAATTCCAACTTCACGAACTTCAATTTCATGTACTTTTTTGCCGCATACATAGGATTGCTAGATATAACGGATACTGAATGGGAGAGCGGTCATGCGGAAATCTACTCGGTGAAAAATCATGCCGAATATTCCAAACCTCCATTGATTTATTTGTGGTCAATATGCCCAGGCCCGACCCAATCTAATAACCAAGTACGTGCTCCGCCTCAAAATATCTACATTCCTTGGAACCAGCCGGTGATATTTTCGAACTGCGATTGGAAATTCAAATAGCAGGTCTCCAAGGGCTTGGAAAATCCGCAAGCTCTTCTTGCTTCCTTCGCATTCCGATGGTGGAAGGTGAAAGCCCCCCCACCTGCGTCATAAACCTCTGCAGGCATTCACTCACGGCAGTCTATTGAATACGAGTGAACAATGAGTGCGCCAAGAACAAGTTGCTCGTTTCCTTTCGAAAAGGATATCGCGAAGGCAGAACCCAATCCCTCTCTCTCTCTCTCTCTTCAAAAGTTATTCAACAATACAGTCTTCCTCGTGCAGAAATCTTTCATTCCCTCGCGATTCCAAGACGCGTTTCCTAGAAGAATTTTCTTGCGAGCGTCAACTCGCCAGAAGAAAGAAAAGTGTACAGAAGCTGCGTTCCCAACCGTCTTCAGTGATGCGCGTAGGGACTGGATACTCATCGGTCCAAGTCCATCAAAGACCCGTTCGGATCACTCCATTCGCGTTTATTCCACGGAGAATTTTACCATGTACATCCTGCCTCGTGACTCCGACTTTCCTTCAAGATGGAAGCCATTTCCATTGGCGATCCAAGTCCACCAGAAACCTATCAGTCTTCAACGCGAAATAACAGATACGGACACTACTGAACGTATTGCATTTATATGGTCATTAGGATGATACCATACCAGTCCATCGATACATTTTTCCGCCTTGACATGGTAACAAAAAGTTACTGTAAAAACAACGATCCTTGATCAGTGACGTAACTCAACTTAGGGAGGTTTCCACCTAATTCATTGATCATTGCTTGAAACACCTGATTTTCGAGCGTTGTATGATAAAAATAATTGTAATTCGATTCTTGTTCAATTAAATATAACCAGAATTGCCATAATTAGCTAAATAAAAATCCAAACTCCAATCCAACCTTCATGAAAATCCAAATCCAAAAAATTCAATTCTATGATTTTGGTACCGCAAACATGCCAAAGGCAAATTGGAAAATAAGAAAAAACAAAGCGTTATCGATGTACCCAAACAAACCCAAACTTGTTTGAAAGTATTGTAAAACATCTTCACAGCTGTTTTCCATTGATAAAAAATCATGTTTGGCGAAACATGATTTTCGTGGAGTTCTTGTCGGAACTGATAGAGTTATGCAAAATATCGTTATAAAAAGTCGTTTAAGGAACCCGGTCAGCTGCGCAGCTGAAATAAGATGAAACATTGGACAAGCGGAACATCCAACGGCGTTTAACCTCACCTTTTTTGCCCCCGTTACTCCAACCGCAACTGAGCCATTGGCCACTTTGTCTTCCGTGGTGTTTGGTCACACGGCGACAGCCTGTAGTTGGAAATTGCGGGCGCACCGATCAACACGGACTTTTGGCTCCTGTCTTCATGCCTGCGGAGCTGGTGTTTCTTCCTCGTAAAATACAGCGGTGGTTCTGGATGAACTGGCGTTTCTCCAGCACTACTGGACGATTCTTTAACGCTTCTCGAACTTTTTTGCTTTTTCATTAATTACGGTTAAAAAGCAAAACTGGACACGGTGGTGATGAAAATTGACCAAACTTCCGGTTCGATCGCTTTCCAAACTTTGAGAAAAGTTAACCGACCGGAGATTTCCCGGCTGCTGGAGTCTCCGAAATTCACAAAAATTTGACGAATTATAGTCCTTGATGGAACAATATGTTCGATTTTTTAAATGAACAATTCAATAGCTATGAAAGTCAATAAGCGACTGGATTGATATTAAATAATCGACAAAATTCTTATAAATTATTCGATTTATAAAATAGCGAAGGAATTATCTTAACGACGAATCAATAGGTAATCATTAAAAACCTCAATATGTTGATACAATTTGTCTTTTGATTAATCGATTTAAAAAAGTTACTGAAAAGACAAACATTCGATTATCAATGTAATATTTGGCAATTTTGCTTGGTGAAAACTTCGGCCAATTTTGGAAAGTCGTTTGGACAATCCTTGGGTGGGATTTACCGTCCTGTTCTGCCTTACCGACGGCGATAGATTTTTTGTATTTCTCCTTAAATGGTACACCGATCCTCGAAGCATCGAGAATCTCGCGCGAGCTCAAGTTGGACTCGGTATCACTGTGGGCATCCGCGTACACGTATGACTCTTGGAACGAGCGAAGGATGAGCAAAAACTTGGAGTATGCACTCGGAGGTGCACTCGGAGACGAGAACAAGGAGCACATGTGCACGCATTATGCGAACTTTCGTAGCGTCATTCTCAGCCGTACTTGCGCTCATTGGATGCCTGTGTGCGTAACGTTGTCAGTACGTGGGCGGTTAGTCAGAGCGGTTTGTTGAAAGAAGTTGTCCCATTGGGTCTTAGAAAGGGGAAACATATCCGTGCACTGCGTACGACCAGAACACGCGGCTCACGTTCAAACTCGGACAATAGCCCGCGAAACACTTTACGACTGTGGCGTTGAAAGCAGGCGAGTTTCCTCATGGGCTCGAAAACCTCGAAAGACCCAGCAACCAACGAGTTATTACCATCGACTCGTCCGATCGCTAAACATCAGGTCTACCGGAAAGTTCTGTCCATTTTCGGAATAAAACGAAATACAAACATTTCTTACCGTCAATAAACTTTATTAATTAATATCATTGCCGTTATTATTAATGACTTTTTGGCAGCGTGAGGGCAATTTGTATATCCCATTTTTGAAAAATGTTTTTTATCTCTTGATGCGAAAAATTCAACCAGTGCTCGTTTGATATCTTCTTCATTTTTGAATTTTTCATCCTTCAAAAAAATGGTTCGAGGACAAAAACAAGTGATAGTCGGAGGATAGTTCTGCAATTTTTTGACGAGTGCCCAAAGTTCCGTGTGGCCTGGCATTATCATGATGCGGTATGACCGTTCAATTTTTAATTTATTATTCTTAATCAATTTTGTTTTATTGAATTTGCTACGTCAGTACGTATACATTGAGCGATAAAAATAGTGAGCCGAAAATGCGCCAAATAAATATGTCTTTATGTGTCGAAAATAGTCGTCATAGAAACGGACAGAACTTTTCGGTAGACCTAATACGTAGCGAATTATTTGTCAGGCAGTCCCGGTGTCAAATGCCACCGTAGGGATTTAACCCTATAGGGATTTAATTGAGGCTTGATACACGGGAAGTTGTTATTGGTATCCAATCGGAGACTCCACCTCTTCCTGGTGAATCCTCATGAAAACTCCAACCCTAATGATTGAAAATGCGTGAAAAGTCACGATAAAAACGTTGGCTTCTCGATGAATAACCTATCACAGAAGAAATGATGATCACTCAGATTTTCTCGAGAACCGCAACCGTCCAATCTTAACCCTAATTTTGCCTTTTACTTTGCGATTCTGCGATACGAACGAATATGCGCAATTAATGCATCAGCAGGCCTGACATTACGGCTGTTCGTGCACGTCCCTATGCTCGAATGATGCTGGAACATTCACACGCGCATGCACGTGAATGTTCAGCAACAGAACGTGAGCAATAGGAGTGCAGCGACCACGACGCTGTTCAAATATGTGCAGGCATTGCGCGTGACAAACCGTGAGAGAAAGACGTAATGAGGTGCACATTTTATCGTTCCTGTGTGTTTTGCCTCACGTTACCATGAATATCCGACGTATATCGACGAATTTTTGAAAATTTTTCTTTTTTCAATATATATCATAAAAAACGTTTAAAAATTCAAAATTCTTGATAATTTGATTAACGATAGTACTCGATACAATAATAATACTATTTTTTCTTTTTCTCTATTTTTATTAACATTAGATTTTTTTAAATTATAACCGGAAATCCCTAAAATATATGTAAAAACATTGAAGCAGTTTTTGCAGTGAAAATTGGCAAAAAGATATTCGAAATTGGAAAGAATAAATCTATGGGCTTTCTAACTTGCAATGCTTGCGATGCAAACTTCAACTTTATAAATAAATACAGTGCGGTCTCGCACTTTTATCAACGATAATTTATAAATAGAGAAATTATTTATTTATAATTATTAATCCATAATTATTAATTATTCATTGAAGTTTTATTTAAAGGATGCATTTATTTCCGTCATTATTTAGTTAATAACGATGAAGATAAATTCATCATTGTTAATGATATCAATATATATATATATATATATACAACCCTTCTAAAATCCATTCATTCTGAAATTCACACGGATTAATTAATCGGTAAAATGTTTATTTTAGCGATGAATTATTCAACGATTATTGGTACACTCAATGTATATTCAGTTTCTGGGTAATTATTGATTTTGGTAGGACCACCGCGACGAAGGAAGAAAAGCTTTCCAAGTGTGGACTTTACGCAAGTATTGCTGTTACAAGTGTGCATCAGAAGCATACATAATAAGGCTTCCGTTAGGAAAGGCAGAATAGTGAAACGTGACAATTCCAAGGCATTTGCTTGACAGCAAATATCAGAAAGAAACGGATAGAACAAATCACAACGACGAGACTTTTCAAGACGTACTTGAGACGAAGAGAATAATTTTTTCATTTTCAAAATTTTGTTTGGCTGCTTCAAGCTTCGAAAATGGTAAAAACCCTTTATTTTTATTCTTGGATTTTGGAAAATCCGAATTTGTTTGGATTGTTTATTTATTTTCATTTAGCCAGATATGACACTTCCGCCACGTTTGGTTTTTAATAATTAAGGGAGAGTAAAAAAAATGTATTTCAAACTAGATTTTTAATTGAATCTTAATTGGATTTTATAGAGTAGCATTTTTCACCCCATCTCATATAAAAAAAACCGTCCTGGGGATTTGTGTAATTTTTTTTTAAATTAATTCTGATCTTCTATTGCTATGAATTTACCTCTCACCTCACGTTCATTATCTTTCTTGATTCATTCTTGAAGAGGTGAAATTTCTTCATTATAAGGCAAAGTGTCACGCGTTCGGTTGATAAATATCTTGGGTGCAAGTTTTCTCTAAGACAGGTTACACATTTCGCGAAAGCAACATGTAGTGCATTTACTTTTCAATTAACTGGAAAGTTTTGTCTACATATGGTTGGGGAAAACGTGGTGTCAAAAAGAAGAGTTGCCTGCCAAGAACTTTTGACAGCATACGTGGACATTATCACGTTTCATTTATCAACGTTATATCCAAATGAAAAAAAAAACAACTTTTTCGCTGTCAATTCTCGATTTTTCAATCTTCCACCACCAAAATCCCTTTTTTCATTCCCTGATTTTTCTTTGGTAGATTTAAAAATAGAAAATAACGCAAATATTTTTGTCAAATTTTATTTAAAGAATGTGTATAAATATTTTTATTTATTTATTCGTTACTTTTATTTATTTTATATTATTTGTTCATATTTGTTATGTATAAATAAAAATATATTTTATGACGAAATATATAGAATTATGTCGTCATTAACAACAACAAAAAAACAAAAGAATTATGATTTTGGGTAGTAATGAAAAGACGGGATAGAAAAAATGTTTTATTTTCGTTCAATTTTTCTTGATTTTGATTTTTCTTTATATTTTATTTTGCACCTTTAAAAATGCAACGAAAATAATTTGTTATTTTCTTCGCATTTGCACGATAGAAACTTGAATGTGACAAAAAAAATGGTAAAACCGGAAGTTGATTTTGCCGTTTGTCGGCTAATATCTTTTTGCATCCACGAATGATTCTGGGGTTCTCGTAAAGTGAGCGAAGTCGAAATTTTGTCTTTTGCTTAATTGCGCAGACACAGATTGGGATCGGCAACTGGTGTCTGGACACGGCGGGAGGTCTTGGGAGGTCTTGTTCCCGGGTGTACATTCAGTGGTAGGTCAACGTGATTCTCACGCTCCCGATTCTACCGCGGGCTAGGCTATTCTACAATACGCGCCGTGCCCGTGTAACACTCGCTTTACCTACTGCAGCCACCCGTTCCTGCTTAACTGTGCATACGCATGTGCGCAGTAAAAGTTTCCCCTGATTTCTTATCGAACAATGCTTATTTTCTATTTTTATTTTTTACAAAATCAAAAAAATCGGCCAAACTTGACAATTTTTTGAGAATTCAATTAAAGGGATGGAAAATCTTTTTGGAGGGAATATTCAGCATATATTTAAGTATTGACATTTATAAATTATTTCCGTAGATAATAGCGACGAGTCGACTAATTTTCGAAATGGTTTTTTTAAAGAAAGATATTTTCATTGTTCAAGATTATTCAAAGGCTAAAAAAAAACTTAAAATACCTTTTAAAAATTTTAAAAAGCCTTAAGCAAACAAGATTTTAAAAAACTTCAAAGACATTTTTACAAATTTTTAAAAAGCATAACAAAATGGGGCAAGTGTGCGCACACATCAATCAAGACTGTTTTCCAGTTTTTTTAAAATTCATTTCTTTCCTATTATCCGCTTTCCATTGGTTTTCTTTTTCGTTCGCAACGCGTTTTCATTCTTTTCGTTTTTATTTATGGTTGCAATTTTGTTTGAATTATTTTTCAAGCTTTTGAATTATTTGAGATAGTCACGTGATTGCGGGGTGACTTTTCTTTTTTTTTTTTTTTACAATCTCTTCTCTGTTTGGCAGTCAGGATGATTTGCAACGAAGTTTGTGCTCGGGTGACCCGATGTTTCGCATACACGTATAGAAAGTGCGATTTCATCGGGACATTGGGTTTCGTTAGCGGCGCCAAAATTCCACGCGACCGATCTCGTCGGTCCTACTGGAAATTTATAGGGTGGATATAAATTCATTTTTTTTTTTTGACACTTCCTGGCTTCACATGGTACATAGCTATTCGAAAAGTCGATTTATCATTTCGAGCTCGCGTACGCGTGAAATTGTTTCGCGAACTTTTCGCTTGTCTTATTCCTATTTGTTTTTGCCAGCACAACGTTTCGTGAAGCTTGAATCGAACCTCCAAAAAGTCCAATCCGAAATTCCACGTACGATTCTGTTCTTCCAGTCTCCACTCCTAGCATGAAAAACCTTGATTATGACAACTAAAAAAAATTATTCGAAAGACCTGGCAATACCGAAGGCCAATAAAAGTAGCTGACGTATTAAAATCCACGAATATGGAAGAACATCAAACAAGATCAAAATTAAATAAAATCAATAAATTACCAATCTCGAAAAAAATAGAGTTCGACGAGTTTTTGAGAATATCTAGTTGACAGAACAATCGATAGAATATTTCAGATAGTATCTTTTATCTCGCACATTTTTACCTATTTTTTAACGAATTTTCCAATACGATTTTTGTAACAAAATAAATTAGCTTTTAAAATAATATTAATTAGCCTATTAAAAGTGTATGGAGAAGGTTTAAATTTATTAGCTTATTAAAATAGGATGGCAAAAATGACCTTCGTTTTCGTTAACCCAACCCAAAATTACTTTGGTTTTCTAAAATGATAAAAAATGAAAAAATGGGTAGTCTAGGACGGAAATAAAGATAATAGAGAAGCAAGGTAGAGTTTATGAAAATGATAATAATAAAAGTGATGATAAAGCAACGAGCTAAGAAACGAGTAGACCAAGAGACGTCGAACGCGCTTCACTTGGTTGCATCGAGATGGAAGCGCGCGAAACTTTCGTTGATGCGTGAGTTTCAAATGAATACGAGTCATTACTTGGCCTGGTGGATCGAATAAGTGGCCGCTGAAAAATCCGGCACGAAAGAGAGAGAGAGAGAGAGCGAGGGAGAGAGAAAGAAAGAATGAAACCATATGCATATATTCTAAATAATAATCATTCTCAAGCACGTTCCGCAAGCCCATTTTCGAATAGAATAGACTAGACACTTTGGTGATGCACCATTTGCCAAGAAGGACGTCTTCCATTGCGTATATGTATAGGAGTACGCTGGAACGTTGGTTGGTTATCTCGAAAGATCAGGATACCTCGAAAATTGGGAGTGGAGTTATCAAGGTTGGGGTCCCGATGATCCGAAACAAATTGCCATCAAATTGTCCGAATCGAAGTGTCATCACGAATCGTTTTGAGGCGAAGCGGAAGATGTATCACGTGATGTATTAGTGCGAGAGATATAATTCGAAATTGTTTAACCGAGATTCCGCAATTTATTTTTAACGTTAATTTCGCAGAGGGAATATGTACATTTTTTAATAACCAATATTTAATATATTTTATATATGTATATTTAAATTACTTTAACGAGATTTCGCAGAACTGATTCTTAATTTCTTCATTATTAATATTAAATATCTGAATTATTTTTAATTAATTATTTTAACGAAATTTCGTGGAGATTGAACATTTTTAACGATGTATGAAACAACCATGACCTGCGTCTATTAATTATACAAACCTTGATGTTTGGGTTGACCAAATAAATGTAAATGTCGGAAAAAACTGGATTGAAAAGTTTGTGAGGTTATGTCGATGTTCTACATATTCTTAGGGTATAGAGTAGCGAAGAGGAAATTGATAAATTTATTCATTTTTTTAAGCTGAAAATAACTGGTAACAATAGTACTTTCGTGCGATCGATATCCTTTTTGGTTAGTACTTTCTTCTTGCCATTTGGCGGGAAATATATTTAGCGAAGTGGTTGGGGAATGCCGGCCGATCGAAGGAAAGTTCGAAAGGACGTTCCGATCGCTGCTCAAAAGGAATCCAACTGGTAACATTCATGTAGAACCGCATCGTCGTAAAATAATTATCAGAATTGCGGGTCGCAATTGATCAAATAAACATTTCACTGCTACTATCCAATCAAATTGTAAGTTTTACCTTCAAGTAAAGATATTTCTTTCACTCAACATAATTTCCCTCATTAAAACATTCGACCTTTAATTAATCCTGAACAATTTACGAAAATGTAAAAATTAAACTTAACAATTTCAAAAATCATGCACATTGAGTTTTGAGATAATGAGGCTAATTGCAAGATTATTTGAACGTATGAAATGAAAGATTGTAACCCTTAAGTGCAACGAAAAATGTTATTTTCTGAAACCTTTTTTTTTTAGGTATGAATTTCTTTTTACGTAATTATTAAATTTAATGCAGTTGTTAAATTTTACGAAGTTACTAACTTTTACAAAATTCTCGAAGTTTATGAAATTATTAAACTATCAAAAATTATTAACTTATACAATATTATTAAATTTAACAAAACTGTTAAATTTTACTAAGTTGTTGAATTTCAGAATTATATTTATTGGATCGAGGATGGCCAATGACTGTCAAAACTTCAGTACGTGCCAATATCTTCAAATTTGATTTAAATTATTATTGGAAGTCGAAAATTGACATTTCACTATTTTTAATAGCAATTAAACGTTTCCCTATTTTTTAAAATTCATTTCATCCCTCTCTCGTTCTCGTATGTGAAACGGTGCAGGTTTACTCTTCAGTTTTGAACGAATTTAACAACGCAAACGTATGATTCGATAGTTGGACAGGACCGTTGATAAACCTCGAGGATATCGATTCGAGATTCATGTTCATCGTCGCTGTGAATTTGCATGTGCACTTAAACGTATATTATTCAATGACGAAGTCGAATGACGTATGTGCTCGCTCGGGAAGGCTCCAAGGCCAAAGTTAATCACGTCTTGAGACGTTGCTGCGGAAGAGCCCGGGGAAATATGGCTTTCGATTTGTATACGTATACATATATGCAAACAAAGAAATAATTAGGCGGTCGTAATGATGACGAGAGACAGCAAGGCACGCAGTACGTTTCAATCTACCGGGACGAAATCCTCGCTGTTTATATCTGATGGTTTTAAATCGCAGACGTCCTCGTTTCCCCCTTAATTTTTTGTTTTTTAATGGGAACAACGAAATTGCTCGAAATAAGTTTCTTTGTTGTTTCCACTGATATTGGGAAGGGATTGAGAAACTTTGAGCTGGATGACACCATCTTAATGGACATTTTATGACACGATAGAAAAAATTGAAACAGTAATTAAAAAAACATCTATTTATATGTATATATATATATACATATATATATATATCGTTTTTTTCAATCAATACCAAAGTGGAAAAGGAGATCGATGATTAAAACACCTGTTTCATCGTAATACGATATGCCGTGTCTTCTAGCTCATACTTTGATCTTTGGTGCACTATTCGATGTATTTAGAGAGAATATATTGGTCACGTATTATACTTACGAAGTAACACATATTAAATTAAATTCGATTAAGCGTTAGAAAGAATTCAACAATTTCGATGATTTTTTAAAAAATAAATAAAAATTAATGGTCTTTTAAAAATGATGATAAATTCTTTGATCCATTAGAGAATTAAATTAAATTCGATCTTTTCATAATAAAAAGGAACGATTAATCTTTTAGAAAATTAAATTAAATTCGATGATCCTTAAAAATCAAAATTTGATCACCGTTGAATCAACACGGATGTAATATATGCCGAATAGTCAAAAACCCAAACAAGCTTTTCTCGAAAGGCACCAAAAACCATCTAATCGATAAAAAAAAAAAAATGACACTTGTGCAAGCCCAAAAAAAAGATTCTCGTGACGGCATTGGAGACAATAATGCTTCCACTTCGCAGTGGCTGGGTTCCAAAAATGATAGGATTTCAATGAGGTCTTTTTTTTCGCTCGAAGCTGCGCCCTATTGCGAATGATTGACGATAATTACGGGCGCTCGGTGGGTCACGAGAAAACGTACGCGGAGCTTTCGTTGTTTCCTATGTTCTTGCACGAATATCACGGTACGGAGAGTCACGGGAGATGGAGCGTTGTCCGAATTCTCGTTTTGCTTCATTTTTAGAAAGCCAAAGTTGGCGAAGTTCCAATACTCGCCCGGATTATCCTACCAGATACGAGGGAAGAAGACACCCTCTCTACACGCGGCATTTACAGTTGCAGGGTGCATCGCGCCATTAGATGTACTAATAGGCCAAAATCATCAACCAGAGGGCACCAATCGCTCGAAACTCTCGCAGCTTCGCGAGGAGAAAGATGCAACCTCCCGTACTCGCGTTACAAGTAATGAATGTTGAGCCCATAATCCCCTCGGCACTCGTACATATATTCAGTGTCCCAAATACTCGACCACGTTGTTTCGTTCGTTTCGGAACGATTTCAAACGTACAGTCGCCCCGATCGACTCTTAACGAACCCTCGATCAACGAAAACATTCTTTTTCGTTTTTTCGATCTTTTTTTTTGGAGATTAATCGTGGAGATTGCATAATTGGAATCCTAAGAAATTGTGGGGTTTGCACCGTTGAAAAACAATGACATTTTTGAAAATTTCTCGTTTTCATTATTGAATTTCGTTTAATTTTATGGTAATTCTGAAATATAATTATGTTTTAGGTCAGTCACATATATCGGTTTTAGATCAGAATAAATTCGATTAATTATATTTTCTATATTTGAATTTTAGATCGCTGATTAAAAAACTTAAAAATTCCATACGAAATATCATTCTTTTCGTTGATCGCTTACATTATTTTTTTTAGCTCGTTTACTACGACTATAATCTATAAAATTCAAGGTGGCGAGCGCCCTTAAATTTTCATCGAGTTGGGGTTGAACGACCAACCGTACGCGATGTTCACAATATTTGAAAATTTCTTCAGCTTTTATTTTTCTTTCGTTCGCAAACGTTCACCCAGTTGAAATTTCACATCGGGGGTCAGTCACTTCTTCGTTCCGGGCTTTATCCGTTGCGTGGTTGCGATGCAACGAAAATAGTCGGCCTCGTGCATTGAAGCGCGCAACGACAAATTCCATCCGACAGACATTTAACCGTAGGAAGATCAAGGAAGGGCCCAACATTATTGTCTACGAGATATATAGGCTCACATTGCGCAATCTATTATGCACATTACGAGAACGCGTACCGCGCTTGCGTAACCAATCAAATATTTTCTCGGTGAACTTTGATGCAAATTATTTCTGCTCGAAAATGTCCTATCGTAAAAATATGTAATCCGAAAATCTTCATCTATTTTTTTTATATTTCTGAGCACTCAATTCTTATTATTGATTTTATTCAATAAGTTATACTAATAATAATAATTTTATTGTTTTACAATTTCCATCATTGCAGTGCAACGGAATTCATTTTTATATTTTTTTATTTTCCTTATTATAGATTTTATATTTTAGAAATTTTTACAATTATTCTAATGAGAAAATTAATTTTTCTGTATTTTCATATCCTCGATTTTTTCAAATATTTTACAAAGTTATTTTACGACTGTTAATTTTGCAGTCTGAATGAGTGGTTTGAAAAGCGTATGAGGACTTTTTTTGCAACGAATATTTGCGTGAAGAAATTCGAAAATTATAAATTCTTAACCGAGATAAACCTTAATACCCACAAATATATTTTTGTGGCAATATAAAAAATGCTTTTCGAACCAGACGCGAGGAAAACTCGTTCTTTTAGCTCGCACAAAAAAATGCATATCTTTGCTAGTTTATCGTAAAGTCAGTATTTTATTTTATACAATTTGCATTTTATTATTTTTCATTCAATTTTAAATTAACTTTAATTTTTTAAACGATATTATTATACTGTATTATATATATATATTTTTTTTAATTTATAAATGTAATATTTCAATATTAAAAATAAATTTAATAACATTAATAAATATTTATAAAATAAAATAACTAAATAAAATGAATTATATAATAAGAAAAAATGTATTCTAAAATCAATACTTTATTTTTAAAATTTTTTTGTCATATCGCGTTACCTCCTAACGTATGGGGAAACTTAAGGTTTTTTTCTTTACCGAAATAACCAAGCTAGAACGCGAAAAGTCGATGAAATGCATACGAGAGTGAAATTTTCGTGATCCACCACATAATATCCGGGTATAGAGCTCGAGTCCTAATATCGGACGGATGTTTCGGAGAGGGGGTCCCTTCGAGTGATTTCCGCGCTGGGTTGCAAATTTCATCGATCTTCGATATTTGGCAACGAGGGCCCCGGTAAACGAGAAAATTTGTCTCTCGAGGACTACCACGACACATCCCAGTTTGCGTTCTCGATTTAGGAATTAATATCGCTCCGCCGAATATCGCTCGCTTCGGGAATGGGAAATCATGGGGTAGGCGGGAAGCTCCCGATTACGTCACTCATCGGTTATTAGGGGAGAAGCTTTTGTGACCTATGTATCGATTTCGCGTCGACCAAACTCGTCTCTCTTTTTCTCCTCCCCCCTCCCCTCCCGGAGTTCCTCTTTCATCGTTCGTTCTCCAATAGTATTTTCACTCCATAGTCGTCGCATGTATACGAGTTACGTATGACGAAGCCCTATATCGAATTTCCGAGCGTAACGCGTACGCAAATATGGGCGCCCGATATTTCTTGAGACTTTGCAAAAAAATCGCAAATTATATTTTTTATAACTCAAATGCGGAACTGATTCGTAAAATTTTTGAAAACCTTTTTTTTTACGTGACGAATATTTGGCAGGTGGTTTTTTTAATCATTTTGAAAAAATAATGTTTAATGCTAGTATACCTCTATTATGTTAATCATTGTTTTTCCAATTTACAATTCGATTGCTAATAATTGAATAATGAGACAACGCAATTTTTATAATTTTCGCTGTAAAAGTTAGATTTAATGCGAGTTTATGATAGTTGTGAATTGATAATAGCTCTGTTATCACAATACAGTACTACATACGTCGTACGATCGAGACTTTTGCTCGATTAAAAATCAAGGAACAGGTTGAAAAAATTCTTTTATACTCGTCTGCTGTTTTTGTATCTGAGCTAAGCCTTGTCGTCACTTGCTTGCAACAGCCAGCCGGTATACAAACGTGTGAGGCGCCCGTAATGCCCTTGCGCGGACTACCTCGACTAACCGTAAACAAAACATCAAAACACAGTCCAGAGCAGTCGCATGACACTTTCCTCGGCAAGAGAATATCACGTGTGATTAACGTAGGACTGAAACAAAAACAAATCGCGAATTCACGCAGGGGAATAAAATTGATGACATACAAGTGCGAAAAATGTGTAAGTGAGAAAACGTATAAACGAGGTTTCGCTGTAATCCTTTTTTTCTCCATTCCCTCTGGATTCTAATAGCAAAAATTGACCACGCAACTTTTCAGAATTCTCAAATAAAAAAATTTACCAAACTCAACCAGCGCGATATTGAGTTTATCGAATCGATTAAAAAAAAAAGAGAGAAATTGCATGTTCGTACATTTTTCAATTGAAATTGTTTTGCAATCTTCCACTTGGTAAAAAAATTACTTCTTGACTCAGAATTTTGAAAATCATTCGCTCGAACTTTTATTTTTCTTTTTTGGGCTTGAATGCCCATCGTTGTATAGTAAACAAAGGACAGCTCGAATAGGTTCATCGGTCATTGATTATTCTCGTGATAGTTTATTATCGCACTGATGTACGGATTGAAAATAGAGGATCACGAGCTAAAAGGGACGCTTCGCATGTATCTCGTTACAGTATAATGGACTGAGCGATGGGAAGCGAGAGTGCAGCTCGAAGACTGCGATAGCCAGACTATGGAGCCTCCAATAACGAGCAAAGTACTGCGCACCCCAAGCCTCAAGAGGGGCCAGGAAAACGTCAGGATACAGGATAGGGTGAGTTACCTTTTTTTTTCTCACAATCTCGAAATCTCTTGTAAATTGAAAATAATTGTTTATCTATTTAAATTTTGTTATAACGTTATCAAAATTGATGGAAATAAAAAATACAGAATAGGTGACGATATTTTTTTTCTGCATTTCAAATTAAAGAAAAAAAAATAGAAAAAATACTTGAATTAACAAAAATCTGGCCGAAATTTTTTCTTTTTGATTTTTTTTGACAATAAGTTTTTTGGTAAAAATAAAAACAATGGCTCTTTTGAAGCGTCCGCAAGAAAGATCGCAGGTGAAAAAAAATCGTATAATTTACGGCAGGAAATGATAAATTAACGGGACTTTCCAAAGCCGGCTGCTCTCAAATTGTCGTCTATCCTTTTTCTCCTTAAATGTATACGCGTTACTAGGTACCTCGTGGCACGACCGACCGGAAATTCACGGAGAAACACGCCACGAATCACGAGTCGAGTATTTGAGACCCTTTTTGTATCGATAACGTTCGCATCACGAATCACTCTTCGTTTCAACGTCAATAATTTTTGGCGCCTTAGAAAAAGACATCAAAGTCATTGGAGTTTCAATGTCATCGTAAATTTTGTAAGAACAGTGAAAGGTTCAGGAACAATCGTAAGTTTATTTTATGAGTTCATCGTTTTTTTAGAAATTTGTGATATCAATTTACGAAAACGTTTCATATATACAAAAAATCTTTATAATCAATGAATTAGATAAATATAATTAATTTCTCAAACTTATCATTAATTTGATTTATATTTACATTAATTCAATATATTCCAAGGTCTGGAAAAAATGATTATTCTGAGGATAAATAAATGTGTTTGAATAACAATGGAATTAACTAAAATCATAAATCAATGTATTAATTAATTTTATTTTAATTACCTTTGGAATGAGCCCTTTCAAAGAACAGGTCGAAACATAAGTCTTTTTAGTCTTAAACTAACATAAAATATTCATTTTTCAATGCATTTTTGTCTAAATTTATTTTTCATTAAAAATGTTAGCAACGTTTTCAACCAGCAACAGCAGACTATTTCTCAATATGCAATTTAATTAACCAAAATTATCATTTTTTTTTAGTTTTTTTTTGTTTATACTCAAAAAAAGTACATCTATTTTTCGAATACGAAATTCAAATTCTGCAAACGAAGATAAAAAAATAATCTGATAAGCCAATTTAGTAAGATCCAAGAAAATATGATTCAGCATGGATCGCGAGGTCCGAGGGGATCATTAGCACAGGAGGTTTTGCCGGATACATGAAAGAGACCTGAAGAGATCACTGCCCTCGAGACCCACTCCAGGTCTGCCCCGTAATTTAGATGACGGCACGAGTCGTATTTATAAGCGATGAAATCACGATTTCATCAAGATCCTATTATCAGCGTATCTCAGGATTTATCAAGAAAATCATGATGGGGCGGGGAACGCTTTCGAGATGTGACAATAAGATTGCAGCGAACAAAATTTCGTCGCATTTCCGAGATTCTCGCAAGATTCCGCCACTCAAAATTACACTAGGTTATGTTTGCTTTTGTTTGTTTGGTTTTTTATTTATTGACGTCTCATATTAATTTGCAATTAACGATTGCGTTTTTGCGTCGAAGATTAGGTCTCGTTGTGGGAGTCATCATTACCCTTCCAGACTCCGGATGAATCGCTATCTCAGGTGGTTCGTTGATAAATCGGTGCTCTTAGTTACCGATGATGAATCCACTTTGTTTTTCGACTTTCATTTAAACATTTGGTTTTTCGAGTCAATCGTTTATGATTAATTGTGAAAACGATTGAACAATTAAAAAGTCGTTTTTTACGTAAAATGTAAAAATTGAAAACTGTCGGTAAGTTAGCGATTCAACTTTGACTTTGAGCTCCTTTTTATGACGCTGAAGTTTTAATCGTTGGAACGAAAACGATTTTCATTTTGTTCTAAAAATTTTGTTTGACGCACTTGAGCTACGAAAATAACGCAAATATTTTTTCGATTTCTTTTGAAACTATACACAACAAATCTACGATATGTAATTGTCGATCATCTTGAAAACGAAAAGTTGAAAGAAAACGATCGTTGATCTGGAACGATACAAACTTTAACGGAATTTTTTTTTTATCGATTGTGGGCTGTTTGTGGTTGATTGTGAAATCGATCTGAATGTTCGTGAGATCAGTATGTAAGAAAAGATAGTTGTACTTTGTTGGTAAGTTACTGACTAGATTGCCGGTAAGTTACCGACCTGAATTTGCCTTAACAATTTTGTAAAAATCGTTTGCGGAACGCCTTGCAATCGTTCGCGCCGATTGCAAAGCTAAATGAGAATTGGTCTTCATCGGTAAGATAACTAAATCGAAATTACGACACTTTTCGTCCTTTGTTAAAATGCACTGAACCACCAACCACAAATAATTGAATAAAAAAAAACATTTAAACGTTAAATCGTCTTGCGAAGTGTCGGTAACTTACCAACAGATGGTAACTTACCGATATTTACTCCATTCTTTTTGGTGCTCTAAAACTGATCTCATCAACTCAATCGTTAACACCAATCTCATTGAACTTTTGGATTGATCTCTCAATCAAACACGAAATGCCTTCAGTTTCTTAACAGTTTACGATAGGTAAGCTTAAGATTGCGTTGGTAAGACCGTTCACAGGCGCTCCCTTTCGCCAATCGAGGGAAACTTCCGTATCGGTACATGTACGGAATTATCTACTTTCGGTGAACGAAAACTAGAAAATTCAAACGCCAGGTTTGTTAGTTTTTATTTCGCAAGTTCTTTAATTCCATAATAACTATTATTAAATAATAAAAATGATCAAACAATAAAAAATGACGTTATTAATTTTTGTGAAATAACAAAAATGACCTTATTCATTTACATGAAATAATAAAAACGACCTTATTAATTTTTATGAAATAACAAAAATGATTGAGGTCAAGGCGAGATTTATGGTACGCGAGATATCTTCTCGTTTGCTGGAACGATCTCCGCTTCCTCATCAATCAAATCTCTCAACCCACGCGCACTCTTTTATCCCTCCCTTTCCGAAATAAATACGATTGTGTGCAAATTGTGACGTAGGATGACAGTGTGCCTCATTTTCGCAAATTGGTACTGCACCGCCTATCTCATCGCTGATCAGACCGCCTGATGACCTAAACGTGAATACTTTAGAGATGGAACACTGGCTTGAAGATGAAGATGATTATTTATCAAATGACCTTAAAAAACCATCAACGATCTTCGAAAAAAATGATTGTTCGTCAAAAATTTTCACAATTCATTTCAAGGGCTATTGGATGAAGACCGGAAATTATATTTATTTCCAGCTGTTTTATATAAACTCATCAGCTTAGTTAGCATCGTGCTCTCGGACAACGTGTCTTTGTACAACGCCTTTCCCCCTTGCTCGAATGACACCTTCCCCAAGGGTTGTTGAACCTTTTAGTCCTTATTACGCTCATGGAAGGTCTCGATAGTAGACTGGTCGATCGTTACTCCGCGAACTGGCCGCGCCTTCGATCATAATTATATACGTGCTTTCGTTCGTATTGCTTTGCCTCTCGATGGATACTGTATACAGAAAAGAGAGAGAATGGACGCCGTTAGATGAAAGCGCGTGTTGTCGGCACCAGCACCACCAGACTTCCCACGTAATTGTAACTAACTGTTCTTCTTTTTCGATTTTGGTTATTTAAAAAATTATGTTCGTTGGATGATACGATTTCGAAAAAATGTGTGTGTGTTTTTTTTTAAATTTTATTTTCGTTCGACATCGCATTGTATTTCGTAGATTTTGGAGGTTGTAGGTTGTTGACTCCTATATGAAAGTATTAAAAAATAGTCGCAAGATTTTTCGAGCTCCAATGCGACAAAAAAAGTTTTGAACAACGAAGAAACATTTTGAACATATTTTAAGAATGTCAAGCAACAAAATTGGACAAGTTTTAACTTTATTAACAGTTTTGAAGAAGTCTTTTTGGACTCATTGTAAAAAATTAAGAACAAATTTATTTTAAAAAATTGTAACGATTGTGAAGAAATTGTAAGAATAAAGAAAAATTTAACAATTTTGAAGATATTGTGAGAATTTTAAAGAAATGTAACAATTTTAAAAAAGTTCTAACTATTATAGCACAATTTTTTTTATTATTGCCTAATGCTTCAACTAAAAGTTTTGTTTAAATTCTAACAATTTTGCACACACTTTAACAATGTCGAACAAAAAATTTTGAACAAATGCGAACAACCGAAAACATACAAAGAATCACAGTAATAGTACGAATATTAGTAATTTCGATTTCAAGAATTAAATCGTAACTACGATTGATTTCGTATCCGTGGAGCCAGTAATGATGAAATCTTAATATATTTTATAGTCTGACACAAGGACGGGGAAAGTGAGAATTACTTTTTTTTCCGATCCATTCCGCAATGACTGAACTCAGCTTTTAATATTTATCTTGATTGCATCGAATACGTTGGCTTTTTATTTTCTCGAGATTTCTCGACTCCCACGTTTCGCGATCGGGAGGAGAGAAATCATGGAACACACGTGAGTTTTGTGCAACATCGAAATCGAAATCGGAGATACGTGGGTGGATATTTGGTCGATAGTCTGATATTCTTCCAATCCCCCCTCCCCCTTCATGCCTCACTCATTTCGTTTCGATTGTCACTCGATAGTCGAAGAATTGACAATACAGTCATTACTGATTGATAAATTGACAAGATTCGTACGTTAAGGCATCAATAGCGTTAATAACCCCTTAACTGTCAGTGACACACACACGGCTAAAGAAATCGTGCCACTTTTGCTTTATGACACGTACGTGGGCATTTAAAAAAAAACAAACGTCTTTTTACTATTTCAATTTGATTGTTATTTGATGAATCATGCTTCCTGAATTGGTTTCATCGCTGAATTGAAGTCTGAAATTGGATTCTTTAAAATTGAAAGGCAAATTGGAAACTGGTTACTTTCGGACGAAAATAAGGATTTTGTGGTTATCGAATCCGAAGAATTCACGTCTGGAGTTTAATTACGAAAATTCTTGGATATAACAAACTTTTGAATTTGGAAAATTCTTGAATTTTCTGTTTACGAGTTGAATATAAATCAAAAACTCTAATAGATTACGATCGATCAAAATGCATAAAGTAATTTATGACAAAATATTATTGATTATTCATAATTGGAAATAAAATAAATATTGAACTGCAGAAAAATAAATGATGGAAACAGAAACAAAAAAAAGCGAGAAGAATAAGCCTGCCAACATTCATGTTGCTTTAACAGAATAGTCTTATCGATTTTTTAAAATGGTCTTTCAAATCTAACTTCAAGTACCAAAAAAATCCAAAATTCCCATGGAAATTTCATCATTCTTCGAACTCATATCCGTCATAATGAAACAGTGATTGACAGCTCCTACCAACCTTGAAAACCATAAAGAAAAACCATCATTTCTATGTGAATCAAACTATTCACCAGATTTCGTAAACAAAAATAATTCAACTCATTTCGGAAATGGAACTTTCGCGAAAATATCATATTCCCCACCAACTCTTAAGGGATAAAAATATCCAATCGAAAATTCGAAAAATCCATAGAAAAATCAAATTAATTCATCAAAGCTGTTTCATTAAATTTCCATTTTGGATTGGATATGTTTACTTTTGTTTTGTGTCGTTAAATGAAATTGTAATTGCAAATAGTAGGACAGATGGAGAGCCACAGGGCGTTTCGCAGGTGTCGTGAAACGCGAGGTGAGCAAGGCGCGGAGAGGTGGGGTTGAACATCACGAAGAACATCGTGAGTGCGCACCACGGCAATCAGTACGTAGCTGGCCGTCAGCCGCTGCCTTTCTCGCTCGATGTCTCGTTATTTCGAATATCTACGACTTTCTACAACGAACGATCAAGTTTTCATTCCCTCCACCAGCATTTTTCCCCTCTGTCACGAAAAGTGCACCCAAACACTCGTCGATCTCTAAAATTGTCGATCGAATATTAATAACGATCATTTCTCGAAGTGTCCCTCAAAATCTCTCAAAATCAACGAAAAAAAAACGGCGACGACGAAAAAAAAAATAATAATTAAAAAATCAAACGAAGGTACTCATTGAGTTTAGTGACGTCGGTAAAAGTGACGAGAGTTTCTGCAGTGATTGCGGAGGTAAAAGAAAATAGAAAAACCAACGACAGTGCCTGAAAGTGAAATGTGAAAGATTCGGTTAATACGCTAACTCATTCTCAGCCTTTTCAACTCTCTCTTGCTATCTCTCTCTCTCACACACACTTTTTCTCTCACCGATTTGTCGTTTTTTCCTCTCGTTTCACATTGTAATTCGCGGATGAAAGTGCGAGACAAGATTAATTGATTCGTTGAGCTCTCTCGACTGTAACACCGGAAGTGGCTGACTAGAGGCTGCTAGCTTTGGATCTTGATATATAGATACGTATTAATATGTATATATATATGTACCTAGAATATTTGTTCAAAAAATAAGGTGACTTTTTTATGGTTTCTCGAAAAATATTCATTTATTTATCAATATCTATTTATCCCCTTCGAAGTAACAGATATAACAGACCTGTGCCAGGGCTGTTACCAATCCTCGAATGATTTTATCTCCTCAATCGTTGGAAATTTCCATCCTTTCGTGGCTCTTGTCACTTTTGGGAATAGAAGAAACGTCGCAGGGGGCCAAGTCCGGTGAATACGATGGCTGAGGCATCATCAAACTCTTCGTTTTTCGCCAAAACAATCACGAACGTGCAACGCTGCGTGACGAGGCGTATTGTCGTTTTCAATAGTAAACAAACCGCCGACCACACCGAAACACGTTCAACCTTAGTATCTATCAAAAACAAAATAAACACGCAAAATGGCTAATAACAACAAGGTATGTTGGGGCCGTGTATACCAACGTTTCAAAACAACAAATCGAGAATCGAATGTACGTAGCCCGTGATATTTGAAAAGTCACCTTATTTTTTGAACGAATCTCATATGTATTTGTATACATATAGAGCAGAGTGCTCGAAATAGCGATGCGATTGAACCCATCCGTAATCTATCTCTCCACGCCTCTCGCTTTACTTCCATGTGCTCAACGTAATACCTCTTGTCCAGCTTCTGTGTCGCATTCTACCGCGTAATACGATAGAGGAAAATTGATTGATCACCGAGTGTAATTC
The DNA here is from genome assembly GCA_030523105.1 of Ophioninae sp. A BG-2022a. Lineage (NCBI taxonomy): Eukaryota > Metazoa > Arthropoda > Insecta > Hymenoptera > Ichneumonidae > Ophioninae sp. A BG-2022a. The sequence continues at coordinate 48,231 of JAPYZI010000417.1, forward strand.
TGCGCGTTTCATTCACGAGGATACATAATTAACGACTCGATTATGTATTTTTATTTTGTTAGATCGAACGTATATTTTTTTCTTGGGCTATTTAATATTTTTTAATAAATTAATATTTGTAAATATTTTGTAATATTTCATATAATAATACTTCTACTATCATCATTATAAATTAAAGGTTTCTGTAATATTCAATTTTAATAATCATAATAACATTATTATTATTATTATTATTATTATTTTAAGTTTTAATTGATCGTAATGATACTAATATTATTTCTTATCAATTAAAATGTTTAATTAATCAATAACTATGAAGTGAAATTTTATTAATCAATAAACGTTTTAATTAATCAGTAATAATGATAATAATATTTCTTTTTTTTTTTCACCGAATTCTCTTCGATCGTTACGTAACAATAAATCCGAGCTGGAAAACATAATTCTTCGTTTACCTCCACGACGTTGCTTTTTTTTTTAACTCAAATCGAGTGAATATTCAATCTCAGAGTTCGAGCGAAGAACGAATGAATTTGCAATTTAAATTTCGATCGACAGATTTATTCGAATGGACAAATAGGACGTATCGAAGAAAAGTCGCAAACACGCACGATTTTCCTTTCTCTTCGAGCCACGAATGGAAATAATTCCGAATCGAGTTTCACAACTGGATTCGTGAAACGGGAGCGGGTCTGGTCCATCGATACGGATCTCTCGATATAAAACACACATGTACTGTTACCTCCCTTTCCAACTCGGTCCAATGTCAATGTCGATCGATCTCTTTCGTTCCGCGAGCTTGTCGCGTCGCTTTTTAATCACCGAGCCACGGTTCGGTGAACGTCCTTTGTTCCCTCGTACGCGAACTTTTCTCCCGTTCTTTTCTTTTCGATAAACCACACGAAACGCAAAAAAAAAAAACATCCGCCTATCTCGCGGCCTATCACGCTCTTCCGGAAACTTGCTTGATTTAGTTCTTGATTGCGAGTACCGTTTTCGAAATAATCAGGATTTTTTTTCCATGATTTAAGTATTACTGTATGTATGATGAAAAATTTGGAAATTATAAGTCTTGATGGAATAATAATACGTGAATCATTGAAGATTTTGTTTATAAATAATTTAGTAGTTATAAATATATTAGTCAGCGATCATTGGACATCTCAATATATATTGAAATGTTGCGTAATTTTTAATAATTGTTAGATTAATATAATATTCTAATTAATTGAAGTTAATCAATAATATTTTAATTAATTGAATTGAAAAATTCAGAAGTGTCTGTTCGTCATTTTAAAGAGGTATAGAATCACTGACGAAAACCTCCGTCAAACACACGGCAAAATCGTCACATTTGATTGAAATAATTATTGAAAGTGTCAATTTTTCTATGGTTTAATTTATTATTAATTTAGATATTTGTAAAGTTATTCAATGAAAAATTCGTGTATTATTATTCATGAATAAAAATCATTCAGTATTCCAATACATTCATATATTATTTGTTAACGTATTATTAACCCACTATAAATAATAATAAATAATATTATTCATATATACTAATTCAGTATCAATAAACAATAAATCCCTGTATTATTAATTAAAATATTATAATTCTATCAAAACTTATTACATTTTTAAATTAATAATTGTCAATTTATATAATTTTTAAGAATGTTACAAATTCTTTAATATCTCTTCAGCACGACCTTAATAGTGATTTCACTAAAAAAAACTTTGCTAAACAGATGTCGAACATTAAGAATTGAGAAATAAAAATACGAATAAAAATTATTCGTTTTATTTCAACGATGCAAAAATATATAAAATTAATATACATACATGTAACGATGAAACAATCGTGCATAAATGCAGGAACGACATAAGAGGACTGAAGTGATTAACAAATCTCTGAAAAATACGCAATAAATAAACAAAAAATAAACAAAAAATACGAATCAATAGAACTGGATTGGAAGACTTTTGTCTGACCAAGCACGATACTTGTCTACTGCAAGCTCTCTTCTGTGGGCGCACAAGGAACTGAGGGAATCGATTCATCGCTGTGCCAGCGTTGCACTAAAAATTCATTTTTTGGCAAGTATCTTACGCTCTGACTTTCCCAAGAGCATCGAATCGTATAATCTCCCGAGAGAGAGTGGAGAACGAAAAAAGGAAACGCGCAAAGCGCAAAGAAATGTCTGTGGCGGACGATACTCGGTGAGAAGGGACAAGTGCGCGTGGGCTTATGTATTTGTGAGTGAATTCAACGATCCTCAAAGCTCGTTTGGTTTACCATCGAGCTATAAGTCCGCCGAAGAAAAACCGAAAGAAAAATGGCTCTCATCGGACCGAGAAACATCTCACCGAATGTACGCGACAAGGAAAACATTCCAGCCTACGATGTACGTAAAAGTTTTATCTTAGAATTGGATTTTTGTCAAGCTTCGACTTGTTCGATAATCCTTTTCAATTACCTGTTCCGTACAGCGACGTTGATTGCAAATCTTTTAATTGGAAAAGTTTTTCAAATACATTATATATATGTACAGTGTCTCACGACGGAATGTCATCCGTGAAATGGGGAATTTGGGAGGGGGGGGAATTCTCAGTCAATTGATATAAGCATGTAAGGTTCCCGGATCAACCCCTGAATTATTATTCATTTTTAAAGGCAGTCAATCAAGCGCGTTGAGCGGGCTTGCGTCGATGAAAGATACGCACGTGTGGTAGTACTTTCGACGAAAGTTCGTTGATATTCATAATCAGCTGAAAATTATCGATTGGGTAGACTCTCAAAACCATTTCAGAATCAAAATAAAAAAAAAAATCGTAAACCGATTTACCAAACAGGATTTTTAACCGGACGAAGCCAGCTTCATTTTGCTTTTTGATTTTTATTTCTGCGATTATTTTTTTGGCATCAGATACGTGATTCTCAAAAATCTGGTTTTGCCACGATTTTCGTTCCTTCGTAACAGAATGATTTGAAAAATTTGATTTAGTACAAAAATGTAGAATTTCAATGATTTCGTTTAGTAGGTTGACTAATTGAATTGTTGCGATCGCATTGCCCTCCTCGATGTTCAATTACAGTAAATTCCAAACGAAAAAATTCGGTATATTTTTTTGGTATATCCTTGGTTTTATCCTGAGTGCATAAAAACTGGCGAATCTCAGTTTCAGCAATACATCACGGGGTTTTTTAGCCTATTTCCTAATTCGTTCCGTTATAGTCGTATGTTAACCGCCTTCATCAGTCGATTAGAGTTTATCGTTGAAACCTGGCAACTCGGTGCCCCTAATGGTAGGCATGTTAAGTTTATCAGCGTTTTAACGGATAGAGAAACAGAGAGAGACAAATTGCGAGGAAAGTAGATAAAGGATCCAACAGGACTGGTTTGCATTTCTGTCTTTCGTATAAATAAATACTCCGATACTCATCTAATGATGTGGTCTCCCAGAGAATTATATATAAATGTCGATAACCTCATTGCAGAAAATGGTATGCTCAATTATTTTATTTTATAAGGCGTGAAGGGTGAGCCGTTTTCACTCTGTCTAAAGGATAATAAAGTTAGCTGTATACCTATAATTAAACCGTATGAGTAAGCCCATACACGTACCAGTCTAGCGTGATAACGATATCTCACTTAACCCACTGAAGCAGTTTAGCTACAACATTCAGTAGGATCGGAATTATTCTTTGTTTTTTTTTTATTATTTTAAAAATACGAGTACATGTAAATATGTGTGCATATTCAATTACATTTTTTAATTTCTATTATCTTAAGAAACTTGCACGGTTGGTAATTTCGAGAGCGTTTATTTATTGGTCATTATCAATTATTTTATTGCGCCCAATGAAGGTCTAGCTGTACACTGATAAGGAAACGTTCGGTTTGAAAAATCGATTTGCGATAGAAATGACGTTGACCTGCGTTTGAAACGCTTATAAGGAGGTTAAGGTGATATAGAAATTTTGAACATAAAGTCGACGAAAATATAGGACATTATTTACATCTTTTTGATAAAGTCGAACGTCAGGCTATGGAGTATTGATAAGCGCAGAGGTTGATACTTTTATTTATTTACTTGTTCTTTTTATTGTTGAAGGTAGAATATAATGAAAGAATAATTTGTATATTGTTCTAATTAAGGAAGGCCCATTTTTATTTTGTAAACATTGACATTAGCCTACTTTGTTTTAGAGAATTTTGTAAGTAAAATAAAAATTGAAAAAAGTATGCACAAAATGTGTATCCTCATAGAAATTTTAGATATTTTTTAAAAGTTTTATTTCTTTTTAAAATACAGGAAAACAAAAAATTATAATTTGTATTTTTTATTTGAATTTTAACGACACAGTGAATCAATTATTAATTACTAAAGTATGAAATAAAAGTTTGTTACTAAAATAGCGAAAGAAAATTGTTTAAACACGCTTAAAAAGTCTACCCTCATATATATTTTTTGTATTCTGATTTTTCAATGTTTATTTTTCCTAAATAATATAATTTAAAAAAAGTATAGATTTCTATTTTACTATACAGTTTGGGTCACGATTACAACTTTTACAAAATTACCCTGTTAACGTTTAATTTCTACGATGCAGTAAAAATTGACATAAAAAAATACTCAATATGTATGAAAATAATTAAAATAGTATATTCCCACAAACATTTCGTGCATTCTTTTCCCAATTTTCATATTGCTCGAAATATTTTTTAAGCAACGAAAGCTGAGGTCTTTTTTCTCAAAACATTCGTTCGTCCGCAATTGAACTGGCACGTGTTTGCGACACATGAACGGGAATAAGCTCAAGACCGTTAGGCGAGTGTATCAAAGTATGCAAATAGATTCGATGCAGGCCTAACGTACGGAGGACAAAAATGGTACCACTTCGAATGTGGTGCTTTTGTTGTTCTATTGCGATTCCAATGCTCCGTGACGCACTTCGGTGACTCCGAAGAATACACGAGAGTCTCCGTGTGGGTATCGCCTGTGCAACGTTTCTTCGCACATTTAATATTTACACGTTCACCGCGAACGATACACACATTTTTTCCGTTGTTGCCTTTTTTCCTTTGAATTGTAAAGATAATTTATGGCACTTGACGCCTTGACAGTTATGTATACCTGTCGTGTTCACGCCTACGAATCCGTGTGTCAGTTATCTCGGACACACACGACAGTAATTCTCGTGCATGCACGTCCAAAAGCGCATTGTGCAATTATTTTATGGCGTTGAAGCTTCCATCGTTGAAACCCAATGAAAATCATTTTCTTCCCTTATTTTTAACATTTTTCTTAACAAATGACAGCCAGGAGAATTTTTTTTTTTACCAAATTGAAGCTGCGAGAATTTTTTGTTAACAAAAGAAACCGCAAGAAATTTTCAAATGATCATTTCTTTGGATCATCGTTTAGGGACTTGTCAGCCAAAATTACGGAAATATGATATTCTGAAGAATTGCTTTCCAACGATGTTATTCGAAGCTTAATATCATTTTATTATTAACTCAAATGGAAAGAACAAATCATTTGAGTGACAAATTTGAAAGAATAATTTTGAAAAATGATTAAAAATAAATACTGATTGTAAAAATAAAAAATAAGGAAAATAATAATAAAATAAAAGATTCATTTGGCATTACTGTATGGACATTTATCCTACAATCCTCCACTTTGGACCAACTTTTCGCCTTTTGGTCCATCCAGCCATACTTTAAACGACCCTGATTCATGTATGAATAGACCAACCGCACATACAACATACCAAGTCACACTTTATTTTCTCTTTTCTCCATTATATTTCTCGCGTTCGAGTCTATCGCCTCGCGTGCGAATTGCTTGCACTTGAAAGAATAATTCTCTATCCGTGTACTGGGTAAATTTCAGTATGGGCATAGATATAATTGCGGCAAAAGCGGCACAATCGCGCCGCTGCGCGTTCGTATTACGCGAATGAGATTAGCAATCACTCCGAAAAATCTTCGTCCCGCTCCAGTAATTGTAACCGTGCTCGTCTATTACGCTCGTGGCGTTTGCCACAAAAAAACTGAGCACCCTCATTACAAAATTTGATTTTGTCACTTTGACAGTAAATTTCGACAGGATAAGTCATTTTGACAATACGATCGTTTTTATTTAAAGAAAAAAAAAACGATTTCATATTTCGTTCGATTTCGTTCAATCGAATTTGCTGTTTCGAAATAAATAAAAAAATTCGACTTGTAAAAAATTGAAAGACGAATCGAAAAAAGATAATTGAAAAATGAAAGGAAACAAAATAGAGAAATTAAACGAAAAAAAAATTTGAAAATGTACTCTAAAAAATGTAGAAAATTGAAAAACGACAGGAAAAAGAATTTAAAGTTGAAATGCTCGGAGCACTTTCACGTCACATTTGTCAGGGTCTTAGGACGAACGTCGTTGTCGAGTATGGGCAAGGGTTCCACTTTGAATGAAAACGTTTCTACTCTACCGTTTTATCACGTCTGGACTTAATTACTGCGATTCAGTGCGCTGATAATTCCTCCCTTCTTCGCGCTGTTGAATATCTCGTACTTGAGCTTCCATTATTCCGCACAGCTCCTCGGAGCTGTGTGGAATACACAGTAACGCTCTCGCAAAAGCGAATTAGCCGTCCAGAGAAAAGGAAAACTTCAACGAGCGTGCAGGAATTCGTATGGGCTTGAGAAAAATAAAATTGGGGGATCTCGGGGCGAGAGGAAAACGTGGAGTAAGATGAAACGAAAGTTCAGCTGATGAACGACGTGTACGAGCGCACTGCTTCCGGTAGTGTTTGATGGGATTGCGGTGAAGTGATTCCAGTATATTTTTATTTTTATTAAAAATTATTTATAAAAGATTCGTTATAAATTGCTAATTAAACTGCGCAAAAAATGGTTGAACGATTTTCGTACCTGAAATCTGCTTAAGAAATTTCGAAAGTAAAGAACAAAGAACCATTATTTTCGTTGCACTTCAACAATGCACTCGAAAATTGGAAAACAAAGAAAAAGAAGTCATTTTGCTCAGCCCAGAACCTGCTTATAAATAATAAAGTTCATCAAATCAAACGGACAGGCTTTTCGCGTCTAATTCGAGAACCTGTAAAAGCCGAAATACGACTATCTGGGTTTCGCGAATGTTTGCGATCCTAGTTGGCGTGCTGGAATGTTAAAAGAACATCCCAGCCTCTGCAATGCAGAGCTTCAGCAAACATTTACGTTCAAACTGACGTTAAGCAAATGGTAGAAACTCGCGCTTGGATTATTTCTCGATTATTGGATTATCGCTGTTGATTCCATTATCGATCGACTTTTCGTCATTGTCATCCTTCCTGACGTATGAATAAAAGTAATCGCTCGAACTTCGCGTCTAATACAAATTTGAAGGATTCTCGTTTTTTTTATCCAGTTAAAATTAATTTCAATTCGATTCAAATTCACTTATCGCTTCTAGTTTTTATTAGGAAATCTAGTGAGAAGGAAATAGGGGAAGCTAGGGAAAACTAGAAAAACTAGGTTAAGTGGAATGTGCTGATAAATACATTTCATCGAAATCGAAATGAACTAAAAACAGAATTGGGCTGTAAAGCAGTTATATGTGATGTTTAAAAATAAAACACTTAATCCATACGTAAAAAGCCTTCAATTAAAAAAAAAGAAATTTTATACAGCTAAAACGTTGTTTTATACGCATTTATAAAGCTAAAACTAAAAAAGTAATTATTCCTAAGTTCCCATCCTTTAAATACACCAAAAATAGTTTTTTTAATTTCCCAAATTCCTCTCGGCAGATTCTAGTTACAAAAAATCATTGAACCATTTTTTGTGCTACTTAATTATCGATTTACGCGAAATCTGCAATAAATTATGTTTTATAATAATTAAAAACGAAACATTGAAATAGAATTCCGTTATGTGTGAGATGGGTGTTCTTTTGCAGTTAATTATGGTAGTAAAAGTAAACTCATAGGTATATATGACACGAAAGGTCAAACGGAATAATCTCACGGTTCGATATCGCAGCGACAAATGAGAGAGCGAGAAAGAGGGCTTTCTATTGGGATGGGAAAGAGGAAGGGTACGGGGGAGGTTGATACTCTCGAGGACCTCCATACCGATCGCAATTACAACTCGCACGGGTGCTAATTATTCCCTGCCTCGTTACAGCAATAAGCTTGTTCTTCGATGACCTCTCGAGCGGTTGAACACCTCGATTAAAATCCCTTCCGGCATAGTTATTTCTATGCACGTACGCAGCCGATTCGTACCCCCGATACACGTTATTAAACCAATAATTAAGTGCGCTATCTCCCGGGATTAACGTTCTATCGACAGCTATCGCAAATTGCGAAGATAACATATTTTCCGTAGCGAAGAAGAAGCATGGAATCGACGAATATCCAACTACCCATCAGAACCCTCAAAAGCGTGAATATCACTCGACTCTCCCTCGTATTTTCTACTATAAAACGAGGATCAAAGGGAAATCTTCTGAAGACTTTTTTACCGTTGAGAAATGAAGTTCGTACGTTACAAAGTGATACTCGTTTGCTTTCATCGCTCGCATTTCGCTTTGCATAAAAACGGTAATGTTCTAAGCAACCCTCAGACCTTCGCGATGAATGCTCCATTTAGGTTTGAAATTTGCATCGTTGCAATGCAGTTAAATGTGTTTTTTCACTTATTTTTTTTTCTTTTACTTTTCTTATTATTTTACTTTTTCACTTATTTTTTTTTTTATTTCCCTACTTTTCAATAATTTTCTTACTTTACTTGTTAAAATATTTATTATTGAAAATTGTACTTTGTAGATTTGGGCAGACCTTCGCAATTAATGAATTTACAATTAGGGTTTGAAGTTTGCATCGTCGCAATGCATCGAATTGTTGTTTTTCACTTTCTTTTTACTTGCGTTTTTTTATTCCAATTTTTCTTTTTTCACTCACACACCGCGTTTTCTTATCCCGATCAATTTCGCAAGTTATCCTTCGCCATTAATATAATGGAGGACTTGAGGATTTATTCGTCACAAAAACGAGGAGAAAATAAAGAGAAATGAGGGCTCCGGAACCTGCAATTCACGCAGATAAAGTGTATTGATGAATTTATGCCGTAGTATCGAAGAAAGGAAAAAAAAATGCTCGATGGGACGAGATAAATTGCGTTTAACTGCAGTCCCGTAACACCAGGGAATGGCCGGGTACAAAGTAGCCGCTTATAGTCCGCAGAGCTGCGGGTACCTAGATATACATGCATATCTACCGGGTGTCTGAAAAACCAGATGTGAAAAATAAAATTTATTCTCGAAGTTCCACAGTTATTCAAAACCTTTCCATTTTCGAAGTTCTTTTTGAATCTCGTGAAAATGCTTTACTTTAAAGCAAAGTAAAATCTGTAATACCTGACAAACAAGTGCGAAAGAGACAACGGCAATTGTTTAACCGAAGTTTCTGAAAGATGAAATATTTTTAACCCCAAATAGAACAATCACTCCCTGCTTAATAATAATAATAAATTAATAATAAAAAAATTGTAAATGTCTTCGAGAAAACCGAGATCGAAAATTTGTGAGGTTATGTGGATCTTGTGGACGTCCTTAAAGCGATATTTCACGTACCACAGCTGCAAATACTTTTGGAAATTTTCACGAGTCTGAAAAAAGAACAAATTTCTCGAAAAAATATGACTTTTAATGAGGTTATATTTGGTTATTCCGGATCACCGTGAACTGCTCTGTCAGGACCTGCAATATTATCGTTGGATTTTTGCACGCCCTGTATATAATGATTTCTGTATAATTTGTGTATGGATGCGTGTAAATATATATATATTTATATTTATGTTTATATATACACAAAGACCCCTTCTGCACAGAAACGTATTTCTTACGGTGACAAGTTTAATGACATCGGTGCCCCTCCGTCTTGCGTTAATCACGACCGTCTCCTCGACCCATACAATGTGGCAATCAATTAATTAAACGAGTTCACCAACCCAACTATTGCTCAGTACAGCTCAGTGCAGGTCTACATAAAATTATGGGCAATGATATTGCGTTATCAAACGCATACAGAAGTCTGACTTTCAAGATGAATTTTTAACTATACACGCGAATCTTGGTGAAAGTTACTCCGGCTTTCGATATTCGTAGTACAATCTGAACTCGATGGATTTAATATTTTTGTTTCCCGACAGTTCTCGACAAGAGGAAATATTTGTTTTGTATCGTTTAGTTTTTTTAAACCCCCCATTTTTAAATTTATATCATCGTTTAGTCTTTGGTCATTTTTTATTTTACTTATTAATGCAAATGTTGAATGTTGAATTTATTTTGATACCTTCGTTTCGTCTTTTTTTTTTTTGGTTCTTAAGTTTTCTTTACTTAAAACTTTTTTCTTGTTATTTATGACACAGGATATTGAATTTACCGAAGGAAATTCTACGGACACAAAAATACTGTTAATTTGAGAATAATTTCAAATCACTACTGGCAGTTTTTAATTATTATTTTTTAACAAATAAATATTTTTCTGATATATTTGATTCTCCTGTACTTTTCTCGCTACAACCGTTCGATTTTTCGGTAAGTTAAGAATTTCTCCGTCGATTCGAGATCGCGATTCAACAGTCTGTATTTGGACTTTTCTTCAAACTTCTTTTTGAAGAAAAATCGAGAAAAATTATCGTAGAAATAATTGATGAAAGAGAAGAGAAAATTTGACTGTAGGAATTGGAAAAGTTGTTTGGTGAATTATACATAAAACGGTCGATATATTTACATATGCAGGCTTCGGGAAGCGGGTACGACGCACCTGACGTAACTGTACCAGGGTGTGGTCCTCTCGTTGAAGGTACTTTTTCGAGATCCTGTATATCAACTTGAAGTATTGCCCCGCGATTTCCCCCGAACCGCGACCTGCTACAATTTAACTCTTTATAATGTCAATAAAACTTTGTTTGATCGATTATCCATAGAAACGACCTCGTGTGCTTCGGCAATGGCGTTTCAACATGCAAAGTTCAAAATATCTCGCTAGATTGGGCTGTCACGATTCAACAGCAACACGGTTTTATCATTAATGAGTGAGTGCAGTTAATTGCTGGAAAAACTGGTCGAAAATAGCGTACAAGTGGCAATGGGGGTTTCACGAGTCATTGCATTGCAGGGTAACGCTTTATGGGGTAATTGCAGTTATCAAAGAGCAAATATGAAGCAACTACTAAATTTACAGCCAACTCATTACTCCCGTAATCAATTTTGCAACAGTTTTCATTTTTATTAATAATGTATCGTTTATATTTCGATGTATACGACGTTTGTTCAAAAAATAAAGTGACTTTCTAAATTTGCCGGGATGAGCTGAGTTAAGCTTTAGATACGTTGATGTTTTGTTGATTCTATTTTCGGTTTCTTTTTCAAAGAAGATTACTTTAAGTTTTATTGTTTTGTCACTAAAAGACTTTTTATAAAAAGTTGATTGTCAAACAGACATTTTATTTCATGTTTGAAACTTTGAAACTTTTGCAAAAGGGTAAATTACTAATCTATCAGTATTCATAACAAGTCATAAGAACTGCTTTTTCATAATTATACGAAAAATGATTAATTCTAAAAATTACGAAGGCTCCTTATGGGGTAATTAACTTTGCTAGTGAGCTGAAAGTTAATTAGCGAAGCACAGGACGTAACCTAACAACTTTGGGGACGGTTCTTAAGTGGCTCCTATTTAATCCGCTTACTCTTATCGATATATCATTTTCGAGATATGGAAGGTATCGTGATATCGAGTTTGGGGAGACGGTGTTACTACGAGAATTGTCTTGGACCTGGGATTACAACTTTTCATTGTCGAATTTCGTAGGAACTCTTCAAGAGTCTGAATTTAAAAAAAATGTAAAGGCGATTTTTGTAGGAAGGTTTTGTTCGGATTTTCAAAATTCCTGACACAACTTTATCTGAAAGTCGATTTTTCTTATCAGAATTGAATTATTTGACGATAATTCAAATACATCAAAAATTACAAATAAATATTGATATAAATGGTTTTTGGATTTAATTTATTATGAAAAATGTAAACGAATTTGTAAAAATTTACTTGATTAAAGAACCATTTTAAATTATTTTTAAAATAAATGAGCTTTGAACAATCCTTTAAATTTGAAAAGATTATGTTTTAAGCAGGTTCTAATGTTCAATAGTTCACTTATGGCGAATGCAATTCACACACACACCCGGAAGTAAGCGGTAAAGGTGTTTCTTTTTATTTTATTTTTTTTTGTTCGCAATTACTTTCGAAGCGTATCGGACGTTGGGAAGCTTGTAAATCCAAAGCGAAAGTTTCCGGCTGCGCAAGGAGAACCGGGAGTCTCCGCCGTATCTTGCTCAGCTCTGGAATACTAGAGCGATATTAGCGGGCGAGTAAGAGCACAAAAAGTATCGGCGATACGTATGTGTTCCAAGCACGCCCATACGAGTCAAATAATCATTTCCTCGTACAATGCATATGATAAACCGAGAATTTCATACCATCCGAATGGAAATTGGAAAAATGGAAATTGGATAAACAAATTTTATTTATTGTTACTCCATTAATTAAAATTTCAGAATTTCGTTCCATTCGAAATAAAATTTTCGAATTTAGATCTATTTTAAATGACATTTAAGAATTAAGATTCATTTTTCCACAATTTCTTTTACCAATCGATAAGTGGTTGAAATCTCGATTTTCCGTTTTGAATTTCCTGAAAGGTCAAGTTATAAGTAAAAGCTTGTAAGATTAATGACAAAAAGTTTTTGTTTCATTACAAGAGGTAAAATTCGTTAATCGAATTTCTAGAATTTTTTTAAAACCGTCATACCGAAGCTGTTCAGAGGAAAAACGACTGTTGAAAACGCGGTTTTAAAATAATTGGGATGATGGGTTTATTAAAGAAAACAGGATTTCAGCTCCTGGAGAGTGCACGATGACGTACGTTCCACTGGGATATACAGATGTTACAAGCTCGGAGCCTCGGTATTATCTCTCGTAAATCTGGTGGATTTTCATTTTGCGCTTGTGAGTCTTTCGTTACGAAGTTGCACGCAATCGGATACTAGAACTAGATTCTCGGTTTATGCATTCGCTCACGTCCGTGTTACGAAGCGCGCATAAATAGCAGTGTGTTTTTCATGGTTTTTGAAAAATAGACGAATAGATCATTTAATAATAAATTATAACTTAGAAATGTTAATTTTCCACTTTCGATCGGTGACTGAATGTAACTTTCTGTTATTGAGGTGAAATTTATTTATTAAGTGTTTATTTACTAAAATTAAATTTTACTAATTTATTTATCAACGTGATATTTATTTTCTGGAATTGAATTTCACATATTAATTTACCAACGTAAAATCTGTTTACTAAAATTAATTGTTATAAATTTATTTATAAAATATGTAGTGAAAAATTATTAAATTATTAATATATTATTATTCCATAAAAAAAAAACAACAACAATTTCTAATGGCATAAAAATACAATTTTTAATAGTATCAATAGCGATAATTAAAATCGTTACGATTCGTCAAATTTTCAAGACTTGATAATTTTTAAATGGCCATCGAGTAATGGGTTAATAAAAAGCTTATGAGCTGCGAATTGATTGTCTCGAAGTCCGGTTTGTGCTCTCCCGATGCGCAAAGGTTTTTCCGAGCGATGTGAGGGAATAAACGTCGACGGGAGAGGTGCGAATTATAACGAAGATACGCAGTTCTCGTTGTGTATGTACTACTTAAATATTACCCTTGAGTCGTGTTCCGAGTCTCGAGAGTTCTCCGGGAGCGTATTCAATGAGGAGTCTTCTCGAACGTTCGTATGAGTGTACATGCACCTATAGAGAAATAATTTATTATGTATGTGGTAGATAGTGGCGAGGTGGTTCTGCGCATACACACGGCGGGACGTGCACCGAATAAAGGAATTTTCCTTCCATTTATTTTTACATAGCCGCTCTTGTGTGTGCTCTCAAAACGTTGATAAAAAAAAAAAGAAGGAAGCGATAGTGTTCGTTCTTACACTTCTTGCTCATTTGTCGATAAATATTTATTGTATTTTACGAGCGGGCGACTATAGTCTCTTCGATAACGATTTAATCAGCTATATTAAATTGGCTTTCAACGAGTACAACGAGTACGTTTTTTCCAAAACGAAACGTTTTTTTCAAAACGTTTCGTTTTGGAAAAAAAAATGAGAATAACAGTTCGTAAATGATATTTTTTTTTTAACATTGCATTGATTTCGGAGCGTAGAAATTATTTTTCATCATAAATTGGTTATTTGTATGTTGGTAAAATAAACGGGACAAGTTAGAAAAAAAATCGTAAGAATTAAGTAAGAAATAAATAATAATGAAGTCAGTAAAAATGAATGAGATTGTTTAAATTGATAAATTACTTATTAATAAGCTAGTAAAAATAAATGGCGTTGACGACACAGTGGAATGCAACGATTTTTTTTTAAATTCGTATTTTCATTAGTTAATTATTCAAAATCTCATTTTAAGATTTCATTTATAGATCGGTAAATGAAAATCTTTGAAAATTTTGGCAATATTTTCATCGCTCAATCTTTCGAAATAAATGGAGGAAATAAAAAAACAATCGTTGCGTCACAATGATGCAAATTTCGATCCTCCGACACTATCATATGTTATTGACCTTTTGTTGAAAATGGGTGATTTTAATGGAACATGAGAGTCCTTGTTTGAAAAATAAAAATAATCGAAAATTGTTGTCTCCTTTTTCGAAGCAAGTAAATGAGACGAGACTCTTGCACGTTAACTCCTATCGGATTACGCAAGCGTACGACACAGCATGAGTGAAAGAGCTGCGTATATTATGCTCTGCTCTGGACAGAGACCTTGTCTCTTACCTCCGCGAGGCTCATACCTTAATGTTACGTCATAGGATATTTGTTCTACGTTGGCTTGCTCCGGCACGTAGGATATCATAAGAAAGACGAAAGTAGCACAATTTTTATTTTCTTTTTTTTCGTCTTTCTTTTTCACAGCGACGATTCTTTCCTCGCCGATATTTTTTTCGAGATTTTCAAGACACTTGTTACATTTGTTGATCTTGGAAAAAATTAGATTAAAAAATATATAAATATATATGTATATAAATATATACCTCTTTATATTTGTATATTTTCTAAAAAACTGCAAAAAGAATATTTTATTCTAATTTTTTCCAGCCAATGTAACTCAAACAATTCTCGAAAAATAATTTTCGTCATTTTTTTCACCTTAAAGGAAATGATGTAATAATGAATATTAAAAAGGTTGGAGATAATCGATTTAAATTGATCGATCGAAACGAATATTTTCAGTAAACATAATATTACTCCAAAGGTTGTTAGACAATAATGTTCGTCGTTTTTTACCTTTAAAGAAACAAATAATACGACAATAAACAAAGTAAAAAAATAGATGACACTTCGATTTAAACGAATCATTTCAGTAAACGTATAATTATTCCAAGGATTCTAAGAAAATGAGTTTCCTCGTTTTTACTTTTTCGCCTGTCGACGGAAATTAAAACGAACGAGTTGAAAAAAAGTGGGACGACTTGAAAGAGAAGGTTGAAAAAGCTTAAGTATGAGATTATCCAAATTGGAGACCATGAAAATTAACGGTAATCCCCCGAACTGTACTTAACTGTAGCAAATCATTTCACGTTCCTTGAGATACAGTCGCTCGTAAAATTATCCACCTTAAGGCGATTACAGTCCGCGTAATTAAATGCCCATAATGATCAATGACGTTGTTGCCAACATATATTTATTATAACGATTCGTCGTGTTACTTTTTGTTCACTGTTACCTTCGGAAATTGTTTACGGGATAACTGGGTGGTTTCACGATGCCTGAGCATACTTTTGCTGGCGTGTTACGTTCCTTGTAACTCCGAGGCTGCGTCTCGTGGATTATATTCAACTCCATGTTTGGCACGTGCCTACGCAATTTACCTAATGCGCGTATACGTCTCGGGAACGCGTTTCGAGTTTGCGTTCCTACGTGTATTTATACAGGGTGTACCACGAAGGAATGTCATCCGTAAAATTGGAGGTTGAGGGTGCAATTCTGAGACGATTTATATAATTATGTGTGGTTCCGAGATCGACCCCTGAATTATTATTAATTTTTAAAGTCAGCCAATCAGGCGCGTCCGTTGAGTGAGCTCGTCGGTGTGAACGCTTGGGTGAGGTAGTGACTGCCCAACCCAACAAAACCCGAACAAAACTCGAAATAATTATTATACTTAGACGTTTAGTGTCATATCGCAGGTCCATATCGATTTATTTTTAGACCTTGAAGACAAATCCACCATTTGATTCGCCTTGAACCCTGCATTTCTAGGGAAAAATGCCAAAAAAATATTTTAGATCGGTTTCATGCATTTTACCCATTATAATTTTGTACTTTCGGCAAAAACTCGGGCATATTCGTAATCAGCGGAAAATTTCCGATCAGATGGACTATTTTAAAAGGTTAAAATCGGAAAAAAAATTTTTTGTTCTTCCCCCGGCCACTTTTCCGGAATCTCAAAAATCACGATATTTCAAAAGGTTGTAGCGCGGGTATTTTATATGCTATTGAGGTTCAATTGGGGGGTTTGGAAAAGGTTTTTGACTGACTTAAATAATAGCGTTGGATTCGTATTGATATCTCTTATAGTTTCCCCGGAAAATCCACTCGAAAAATCGAAAAAAAAGAGGCAAAGGGGTATGTATGGAAAAATTTGCAAAAATCGATGGTCCGACTTTGAAATTCTGCCAAAAATTGAAAAATCATAGGATTTCAATGATTAAAAAAGCATTTTAAAGAGAAAATCATAGCGAAACGATTGAGCACAGGCTGGAGTACCAAATCCCAAAGGGAAAAAAGTTATCGATCGTTTAGTGAAAAAACGTATTTTGCCCAAAAATCGAAAAAAAATTTTGATTTTTTATATTTTTTTTATAGGTCCTTTACGATGTAATTTGATCCCCTGAACACGAATCTACCATTAATTTCCCCAAAAACCCAAAATTTCTGTGAAAAGATCGTAAAAAACACCTTAAAACACGTTTTTCTTTGCTTCGTTCCATGCTTTCGGCAAAAACTCGGGCATATTCGTAATCAGCATAAAATTTCCGATCACATAGAGCCTTTTAAGAGTTCAAAAATCGCAGACAAACGAAAAAAAACGTCAGAATAATAGTCTACAAAAGGTTTTTCGCATTTTCCCAGTCTAATTTTCCACTTTCGGCAAAAACTCGGGCATATTCGTAATCAGCAGAAAATTTCCGATTAAATAGACACTTTTAAGAGTTAAAAAACGGAAAAAAAATTTTTTCGACCTCCC
>JAPYZI010000418.1:0-53736 GCA_030523105.1 Ophioninae sp. A BG-2022a
ACATTTGTGTGAAAAATTTCGAAAACCAATTTCTTCGCTATTTCTTCATCAAAATAGACGAAACAAAGCTCAAAATGTGTACTTTTGATCGCTTGAGAGACTTATGCTCGGGAAATATGCGAAAGTGCAATACGATGGATCGTAGCTCGCAATTGCTCCCATTGTAACCACAACCTGCACAATTATTTTTAAAATTTTGGTAAATGCCGAGCACGTTCCTCTTAGAGCTAGCGTCCTGCATATACACAATAAATTTCATTCAAAGCGGTTGAATAGTGCGGGAGAAATTAGATTTTGAAATTTTGATGTGGCTAGGATCGTGTTCGTCGTTCCCTTAATATCGCTGGTATTTCGACCACCGCGATGAACAATAAAATACTACTTCTTTTGCATTTACATCGCTAGCAATTCTACCCAATTGTCCAGGTCTCCTTTATCGAAAAGGAGTGCGACTTTCGAAAACTTCAAACTTAAATGTCATTGTACATATCTGCTTCTATAAAAAAAAAGGAAATCAATATTGCACAGCGTTCATAGAAGAAACCCGTTTCCGTGCAATTCTTTGGAGTTTCTTGTGAAAGATCGTGAATTGAGGGGCATTTCAATGTCTATATTAGTTATTATATAGTTCGAGACAACAGGAAGGTTCTTGAGTTCTTATATCCCTCCTTATTGTTCCTGCATCCTTTCTCAAGCGGGTTCCTTTTCTCTTTCTTCTCCTTCCCTTCCTCTCTTTTATTCCCTTAACTTCAGCGTTTTATTTTATCAAGCTTATTATTTCAATTCTAGGTAACTTATTAAGTTTTTATTTATTGTACAAATTTTAATTGTTTTTTTGAATTATTTAATGAATAACTAAATAAAATGTCTCTTAAATGAAACTTGATTGGAAATTAAGTAAATAAATTTATCCATTTAATTTTAGATTTCAAATTTCATTTTTCGGTCATTACATTTCTTCAACAATAGAGTTATTTCATTCTTGTACTAATTTGTTTATACAGTTACGTTTCAATTTACTGCTTTGCTCGGTTCCTACACTCGCACACACTCTGTTCTTGCATCTGATCTTAAAAGATGTTTTTTTCGTTTCACATCGAATGCTAATTTTGGTTAATTTCTACAAAAAACAACACACCCGATATTAATTAAAATATATATTTGTTAGTATATTTTTCAATGCGAATTTAACAAGCATACAAGAATTCGTGCACACCGATATATACAGTTACAGAAAGATTGAACCATAACAAGAGATTGTCGCGGAGTAAGGTGAAGGTGAAAATGTTTCCGCGAAGTATGCACGAACACTGCTCTTTACTTCCGCCTCTGATGCTGGATGCACATTTGGGGGCGATTTCCAGCGCTTATTATCATGGAAAAACTTTTCTCATTCCGCCACTTGGAAAATTTAAAATGTATCTTGATGTGCGTGACGGAGAGTGGAACGACCCGATGCTCATCACTTCTTCCAACTTCTGGCTTCCCATCTACCACATGTATATATGTATACGTATCAAGATAAAATAGATGTGTTTGCGAGGCAGCGCAGGTAGGAGAAAAAAGGATGGATATGCGCCGTGAAAATGCGAATGTCACGTGTGCCACTGCGGTAGCGAAAGGGGGTTGAAAATCTCACGCCTCGGGGAAGCTTTGTTATTTTTTTTTAATTTCACATCTTTCACGTAGACGTGTACGTATTCATGTAAGACGTGTATATGTAACCTCGCACCATGCAAGTTTTTACACACGAAAAAATGACTGTTATCAAAGGACATTCTAATACATGTGGAACGAATACATCGTCAAGTTTCTTTTATCTCAAACGCGCACCACTTCGTTTTGTACAAAGTACTAAAAAATATTTTCTTTCAACATTATATGTATATGTATGATTTGATATTCATATGGTGTATTAGGGTGTACTTTGCATGGGCATACGTGTTTACTACTTTTCTTAAAAACTATGGAGTCTGAATGAAAAACGACAATTAAATAAAACTTATCGTTCCGTGGTGATATAAAAAGAAGTTATCGAACTTTCCAAGGTGATATCTATAGAATTGGTCGACAGTCGCAGGGTGGGATCAGTCAGTACTAAAACATTTGTGATTCTGTGAGCAGCGTGTACGAGCACAAAAGTCGCACAACGGAAGTAAAGCTAGAAAAGTGCATATCGGGAACGATGGAGAAAGCTTCAATTGGGAAACACGTGAAAACCGTTGTGGGTTTGTTGGACCTCAGTAAACGGACATATGTGTATATTTGAAATATGTGGTATGGACGCATACACATGTTGGGTATCCATTTGTATGTAAGTCTATAGGTCCATATGTACGGGGATGTAAATCGTCGAGATTTCGTTCTCCAAGTAGAAAGGTGAGCGCACTTGAGCATAAAAGTCGCCATTTCGGCAAAAGAGCTACACCACTGGATCCTGACTGATTTCTGTATTTTCACGAGACAAATTCGTGGCTCACGAGCTATCCGGAGCTCCGCCAAATCTCGGTAATAAATTTTTTCCTCTTTTCCTCCAGCCACGTATTTACATTCCTCTCTCTCTCCCGCTCTTTCTTTCTCTTTCTTTTTGTCTTCTGTCATGGAAACGACGTGTACAGTGTATCCCGACAGATGGAACGCTCTGGGAGTGAGATTTTTTGTGATGTACATACGTAGAAAGTGATTCGGTCACCACCCCTCATGACCCTCAGTTTCAACCCTGCTGGTTCTCCCACACGCCCATACTGATTCCGTTTATACACGGAGATCCTTTTGTATATTTTTGGATACGTAATTTGGGTGAAGTATCCACCCAAATGTATGGATTATGCGTGTTTTACTCGAGCAGACGAGGAGCGATCTGTGAGCAGCGTGTACGAGAAATTCATGCTTGGAAAACGGGAAAACGTTTGGATAGGTGAACGAGGTAAGGGGAGAGACTGGTAGAAGAATTTTGCGATATATGGGGTGCTGGTAGGTTCGAGGAAGAGACGGAAAGGAAGAACTGGAGCTGCTGAGAGGAAATCCGTTCGGAGTTTCTTCGTTTCCCCTCCGCTTTCCTCCATCTCCCATTCCCGGTCCCTCTCACCATCTCACCATCGTTTTCCGGTGGTTGAAGGGATGCTAGTGAAATATGGCAGGGATTTTGCGGGGAATGAACTCTCCGAATTATGCGTCAGACAAATGCCCGGCCATGAAAACTAAAGTTTACTTCGAGGTTTTGAGCTGCGGTCTCATGGCATTGGCCACACGAGGAATACGGATCTGTGCTCACTCTGTGTGTATAAAACACTTCTCCGCCACTTACCGCAGCATGGGACTGTAATTCAGGGGGTAACTGGATTTTTCTTTTTTACCGACACACAGGGGACACGTGTAGGAGGAAATTGATTTCAGGGATCTTGGGAGCGTCGTGTAGGCGAGGGTCTTTTCATAATTACCTGCAAAGCATTACAGGGACACGGGTTGGTCTTCGAAGATGAGAAAAACAATTGGATTGGCTGATTTATCATTGGGGCGATGCAGAACTAGGGTTCCGTTTATGAAGATGTAGCGAGTTACCAGGAAAACAATTCTTTTTCGCATCGTGCTTCAAAAGTTGGTAAGGGGATTTCGACGTCCAGCCGATTTTCATGGGTGTGTTTTCGTATGCGAGTCAAGTAAAGGATTTACTTTTTCCTTTAAATGGAAAAAAGTCGCTTTCCACGTAGAGGATATGATTGCGTAATTTTTGCTTAGCATTTACGATCTGTCTGGCAAGAGTACGGCAAAACTCACATATTATTTGTGAGTCGATATTGAAAAAAAACGTGACCTCATACTGGACTATATGAACTGTAATGCTTCATTATTGACGAATGGTCCATTTTCCTCCACTATTAAAAATCGCCTGGCATCCCCGATCCCAGAAAATGTAGTCGTACACGCTTTAGTCAGACAGATGATAATACTGAAATTACGTATACTTGGAATATCCCTGCCGTTTGTGGTAGCAGGCAACTTTTATGCTCTTTAAGTGCCTCCTGGTACTTCCGGATCACTCTGGATATATACGTACCACCGTTTCGACACACCAGTATTCTTTCGGTTTTCACCCGCAAGGTCCCTCAAGCTTTATATATACGTGACCGCGCGTGACTCGAAGAAGGATATATCGAAGCGGGTTACCAGGTAATCGGATTGCGGCCTGGCTAGATCCCTTGGTGCCGTTCGGTCGAACAGCCAGGCAATTCATTTGTCATTGCCTCCGGTCTCTTACACATCCTCACAACCCTCCCCCTCCTGACCGTTTCATCAACCGCTTTTATCGTGTCTAACTCTTCGTCATTTCCGCTCTCTTTTTCCTCTCTGGCTAATATCATCATGGCCCTATTACCACTTCGTAATGTCACATCCTGTGGTCTATACACGTTCTTATACGAGCCATCAGAATTACCTGTGGCACGGGCACTCTTCCAGGTATCACCGGCCAGTAACAGTGTCACATATACGTAAATACGTCCATCCGTGTATACAGGGTGAGTCATGACAACACACACAAATATTTCAATTGGATTCGAAAATGCACGGTATGTGCATGACCTTCAAATGACCTTCAACTATCACACATGATTGAATCTTTCCGAACTATATGCGTTCCGATTAGCTTCGGACTTTCGATATTCCACAGCGATATTCAGCTGTTCTGTTTCTCGTAACTCACCCTGTGAATATATATAAACGTCCGCCGTGTACACATATATGTATGCATATGCAGGTGCACTCGATTCCATTTCACTTGCTCCGTTTTACGCTTGAGGCTTATTACGTCTCACCCTCCAAGCAAGCTGCCTCATCCCTAGCCGTTAACAGCGATTACACGCTCGTACGATTCGACTCTGTTACATATACAGGCTGGTAGGTCGATCCTTCCTTGTCCATCTCTCCGTCCGGTCACCCTGCAGTAGTCGTTCCAGGCTCGAACGGCGATTACGAGACTGATCGTGGCCGCAAAGCAAGCCCCGCGCTTGTACAGCCCCCCAGGGGCTTTCCTCGGTACCAACGTTGGACGAGAGGTCATCCCCTTTGCAGCAATCACACGCTACCGATACAAGATTCCCTGGTCCCTGCTAGCTTCGACTTTACTTGCCTTCGGGCTTGCCTCTATCCCCTCGTAACACGCATGGGTGGGGGTGTACACGTATAGAGGTTCGTGTTCCGTAATTGACTGAGGATCATCAATCGCCCTGACTCCACGCGAGAATCTATACATCCCACCACGTATTGCCGTTTCGTGTTTGTATCAATCTATCGAGACATCGCCTGGGTGAGGCCTGAAGAGGGCGAGGGAAGAGAAAATTGAGTTTCCTCGGACAGCAATTGCGATTTCATCGAACTCGTCTTATCGAAGGGTGAAAAAGACGATTTTGTGTGGGGAAACACCGAAGCTCCAGGGGCAAATTTGGATGGTACCCGTTGGGAAGGCCCGAATCATTTTCCAATAAAGCTTTGAAGGGAAATAAAGAAACGTGAACAGCTAAATTAGCTTTCAATCGGCTTTACATTGGTTATAGCTTATTCACTTAAATTAGTCTCTGAATTAGCTAATAGAGCTATTTTAAACGGCTAAAGTAATTTAAAAAGTCGAATAACGAAGGAAACTCTCCAATGAACTCTAAAATATTGTTTACACCCTTAAAAGAAATAACAAAAGGAAAAAATGGGAAAGTAAAAAGTGTCCACGTATTTTTAACCTACATGTCTAATTTAACCTAAATACCAGACGCCGCGTTCATCTTTACAGATGCGTAGGGCGTTAATATTTTTCTTATTTTATTATTTATTTATTTGTATAGTTAGGTTTAATTTATCCAAGATTTTTCAGAAATCAATTTGAAAAAGTTTCAGCATTTCAGTTGTATTTATATTTCGCGTGGTGGAGCTTTCACTTTGGGCTAAGAACGGCTAAAAGCTTTTTCGGGAGACAGCTGAGTATCGCTTTGTTCTCTTTTAGGGGAAAGGTAGTGATTTTTTTGTGTACTTTCATATTTCTGAGTTTTTTGTTTAAAGGGTTTGAAGGAAAATCAAGGACTACGAAACAGCCTAGAGCATTATCGTTCTGCAATGAAACGAGATCTGGCACCCGTCGTAAGATATATGCACTAAATTGTAGACACGTGATCTTAATGCGCTCCGTTTCGTCGAAGCGGAAAATTGACGTTTTGATGGAAATATTTTGTTGTCAACTAATTGATAAATAATTTTTTTTATCTTCATATATATCGTTGAGGAATATTTGAAGAAGACATGTCCCCACAGTCTGCATAGTAATTACCCCATGGATCGGTAATTATCTCATGGATGGATACAAAAATCCATGAAAATTCAGAAATTTTATAATTACAATTTGAATTATATATAATCGTAGTCTTTCGAGTCGAATTTTTATCAATTCTAAAAAAAGGTCATAGTTGTTACATTTTAATATATAAACACATTTATTTCGAAATATTTTTGCAAAGTCATCGTGCATTCATCGTGAAAACATAGATTCAGAAAAAAACACTCGTTCAAAGGTATGTGTTACTTCCTCCTTAAGTAGTCAAGTTTCATTGCCCTTACTAACGGAATTAATTTTTTTTAACATTACAATTTGTATAGTAGTACTAGGAAATTAACTATAAAGGATTTGTTTGGGTTGGTTTGGACTCAAACCCCATTTATCACCCCATAAAACGGAGGGTTGCTGCTTTATGGTTTTCAGCTTTCGGAAATGATTTTTTTTCGCACTCTTGACTATAATTTTTCCTTCGGATAGTATTTTGATATTGGCAAATTAAAAAACATATTTGTTTAGGCAAAATAATTTTCGCGTCCATACGTATCTATTAAAATGTAACTTCTACCGCGCTATTTTCCTCCGCTCACTTCTCCTCCTCTTTCCCTCTCTCTTTTCGTCTCCACTTTTTCTAAATGGGTTCAGCAACTAAAGATTGCCGACCCAAATCCCACTGGGCAAAGGATTATCCGAAATATATTACCGATGTCGTCGGCTTTTTCCACCGCGCGTTTCGTTCGTTCCATTGACGCGACAGAAGAGCGTGGTCACGTATGACACTGCACTGACGAGACTTATTTTTCGTTACTCACGCCTCAATCAACACAGCACTGCAGTTCTTATCCGTCATTGAACGTATGCTGTGACGACTCTTCAATCTGCCCTTATTGTTCGCTTTTCAAATTCATTTTTTCTTTCCGTCACATTATTTTTAATCAATCTCTTTTCGAATGCGATTCTATTTTATCCTTTAGAACTTTAACGAGATTTTTTTACTATCGAGATGCAATGATAAAATAATTTTTTTTTAAATTTTTCGGGTCAGTGTTGGTATTCATAACTAAATAACTTCTACCTTAGAATAATTCACTTAAATTAGTCTCTGCCCTTAATTATACAATATATACTTTATATATAATAATATAAAGAATGATTCAATAACCTAATATAATTGTAAATAAAGTAAACATTTTTCATTTATATTAATTATGAAATAAAATAACAAATAAGGTATAAACTTATAAAACAAAAGTAACTTAATAGATTAATTTAAAAAAAAAATGAATTCTATATTTTTATATTTTCACAACGATTGAATCTCTCGAATTGAAAGAACTTTATCGATTCCTTTAAATTATAAAACCCGAAATACTTCGTAGTTACCCCTCGACGGAGTTTTTTTTCACGACCCAATAAAAATATTCCTTCGCAAGACAAAAAATAATCCCTTGAATAATACGATCAGGCGTGGATTGCACGGGCAAAAAATGTTGATCATAAACGAGTGGATTAAAAGTCCTCGATCCCTGTGCGCAATCATCAAAACGCTGAGCCAGTTCCATTTGTCGTTTTCCGCCGACGCGAACGACGATTTTCCCCGATATAAGTGATTTGAGACAAAAACGAAATGACTTTCGACGATCGTTCACGATAATGCGTTTAATTAAAATTAAAATTGCTATTAATTATTCCTTGGTTGTTCCACCGTCACAAATTACGAAAAATTATTTTGTTTTTTCTTCTTTATCGCTGTCGATTTTTCTTTGTTTTCTCGAAAAAGCGCGATGTTCCATTATACCGGCGGACTAATTGCAGGATTCACGGGCGAACGAAGTCGCGGTACCTCCGAACTTCGACGAGTGCTAGACAAATATATTCTTGTATAACGAGTGGCTCACGTTGAATCTATTCGGCCCCTGTTTTCGTTTCGTCCATCCTTTCGAACGCCTCCAATTTGAATAATGATGTAGCGTGCAATGTTAGTGCTTCTGCTCTCCCCCCCCCCCACTCCACCCTTTCTCGCGTATGGCACAATATTATGCCATCAATTGCACTCATTTTCATGTTTAAACACTTCATAGAGATCTGCTCGTGCGGATGCTTGTTTATCACGGTCGAGTGTACGGTTGGAAATAAACGAGGATAGCTCATTAACACGGTAGGTACCTCGGGATTTTAACGAAAAATCACTTCATGAAATTTCGCTACACATATTCCACTATCTCCTCCTTTTCACTGGATTTTTCTCTTCGTATATTTACGCGTGCCAGAAAGCACCCTTGGGGTGAAAGCTCATTTGGTATAAATGTCACTGCAATTACGAGTCTACAGATATAGTCACTGTTAAATGAAGATACGTATAACACGATACATAGAGTGTTTTCTTCAAGTGGATAAAATGAAGTATCCTTAAAAACGTTAACAATAAAAAAAAAAAAATCGACAAAAGTTAAATTACTGAGGGAGGATTGTTTCAAGTGGTAGAACATTTTCCGAACTGAGTGTACAAGGATGGCTGCTGTCGTATACAGCAGCATACATGGTTTCTTTTTTTATACAGCCATCAGTTTGTAATACCTTGTGTAATAGAAATCCGTCGCTGGGTGCATTTCATACGATGGAATGTGGAATATTCGACTTTTGAAATGTCATCTGTGAGAATATGTGAGCAAGAATGTTGAATTATAGAAAATGTAGCATAAAGTATCAAAGTGGCAAACTGTTGAGAAAAAAATCGAGTTTTCAATAAAAGTAAGAATTTTATTCGTCGTTAGAATGCAAAGAACATAAATTGTTTCTAATTATTTCATCTGCGTTTTAGAATGTGAATATTATCGAAGCATTTTTAATTATTGTTGTTAGATTTTGCCATTGGGTTGATTATTATCCCGTTCTGATGTAATATTTTTAATATGGGCTTTTTATACACAGCAAGTAAAAATGAAAAACCTTTGAAGTAAAATTCAACAATAAAAGATCGATTTTTTGAAATATTCGAAGCCATGCCATAAATGACCACATCTGGCAAACGTTCTTGATCCCTTCTATTTAAAGAAAAGAGCTGGGTCGTTCCACTCTTTTTCACCCACTTAAGCCCAACCTCTTGGAAAGCTCTAATTCTCAACTCCCTGAGGACAAAAATTCAATTCTCACTAATATCCGAATTAAAAAATACATTTTTGTTTTTCAAAAGATCTTTCCGCCTTCGGTGATATTTTCTCAGCTTCGTTACCGAGGATTTTTCTTTCCGTCGGACTTGCGCACATACATTCTCGTGTCTTGGGATTTGCACTCCGGCAAACTTTGCCATAGATCTACAAGCACTTATCGCTCTCCCTCGCCTCATCCACTTCCTCTTTTCCTTGCCTCTATCGTATTCTTCTTCCTCTTCCTTTTGCGATCGCGCTCTTTTTCCGCTTCTTTCCCTTCTTCGAGTTTCCATCGAAACCCTAGCGCGCAACTTCAACGCCGCGGCAATTCACTATCGCTCGCACCATCCACCCCTTCAGCCCTCCTTCCTCCCTTCACAGATATACCACGTGGGCAACCTCTTCCAAGGAGCTCGTCCTCTTCGCACTTTGCCCATACGCCGCTACGTGAGTTCTCGCTCTAATTCTTTCACCCGCTCATTTGTCATCCGTGTACACGTACACAGATGTGGAAACCCTCCACCACCCTCTTGCCCTTTCCCTTTTCCTTTCCGGTAGTAAATTATAAGGCCGCTAGTGCATTATCGGGTAATTTAGAGGAGGCCCGGGAGAATCGCGAGGGTGTAAGAAAGAAGAGAGAGGAAAGAGATACTTCGGTACAAAGAGGGAACGGTGAACAAGCCTGAAGCTCTGGGAAAACTACACCGGGTTTGTGGGAGCAGATGTTCAATCTTCCTCTCTCGCTCTTTTCGTCTACCTCTATATACGTATATTACATATTATATATTATGTTAAATAGAAACACTTCGACAAATAAAAATTAACGTACGGCCTTGGCTAAAAGTATTAGGCACCCTGTAAACTTTTCCATCGAGACAAAATATCGTGTATCTCAGCGCAAAAATAATCCTTAAACACTTCGCTAAACGACGTTTCGACGAGGACGAAACGTCATTTTTCTTTTTTTTTATTTTTGTTATTTTTTTCGTAGTCTACGTTATTTTTTAGACGCCGATCTTGTATAGTTTTCACCACTTTGCTCAAACGCGTGCGGAGTTTATAAAAATAGTAATTTTAGCATTTAATGACAAGATCTTTGAAAATAACATTGTTGACTTTAGTTTCGCGTTTCGCAATGTTTATTCTAGCCGAGCTATCAGGTTTTTCTTGCAAAATGGGGCTTTCTGGGAAGCCGGCAACGTACAGCGTAGCTTAAAAAATATGATGTATGGAATATTAGTCTCAGGAGGAAAAAGTTGTATTTTGTTATTTTTTAGTCACTGAATATTTTTTACATTTTTTTTGCAAAATTTCATCGCATCGTTATTTTTGAAAATAATCCTTAGCAAAAATAGTGATACAAAGAAGTTGTTCAAAAACAAAACCTTTATAATTAGTTCCAGCTGTGTCCATCGAAAGGGGCGAAAGATAAGAAACTTCGGAAGGTTTTTCCACCCTTTCGATAAACGGGCGGTGCACTATTACTATCGAAAGTATAAGAAAGAATAAAGAAATCAGAAGTGATCGTGAGCTCCAACTTACACATTACCCCAAAAAATGAACCTTCGAACCCGAGCAATTAACACAAACGAAGGAAGCCTGATTACCCTATTGGCCAATCAACTATGAAGTAACTACTGCCAAACCCAGCAGCAAAGTAACGAAAATCGGAAAACACGATCGCGATAGTACCTGCGGAACATACAGAACCAAGAATTATGCGCGTTGATACAAATGCGGAATCGATTGTGGTGAATAAATGTCCAAAAAAAAAAAAAAAACGTAGGCATGGAAGGGGTTGTAGGGAGGGTGAATTAATGCTACGTGCGAATACAAACACCCCGAAAGCTCGACCGGTTGGTTATTTCGATAAACGTAGTACGGGCGTGACGTCACTTTTGTACTGGAGGGCAAAGAAGGATGGAATGTGGACTGAATTCGGTGAGCTTTCGTGCAGAAGCTCGTCGACAGTGGACAGTATGTATACGAATCGAGACAGATATCAAACATTGTAGATGTGCATGAATATATAATAAAAGACAAAGAGAGATATGTATATGAGAGAGAGGGAGAAAAGCAGACAGAGAATGCCCACTGGTACGTACAAATCCATATGGAATAAGGTAATTTCGAAGACATGTAACTTCCAACATCGTCCTCGAAGTTTTCCAAAGTACCAATAGCCAACATTCCGTAGACAGGATTCCAAACGTCCCTCCTCCGTGTTCACTCGTGCGAGACACAATCGTGTGTGTGTGTGTGCATTCACGTGGGGGAAATACGTATTGGTCCCGTAGATACATTCGGCAATCTCTTGCGAGCAATCTCTTATCAGTAACCGGTGAGCATAAACTATCGCCCTGCACCAGCTGGACTTTGGTCAGTCGGGCTCTATTCAGCACAGAAATTGTATCACGCCTATACAATACAAAACAGGGCGATATACCCTTTTTACGTATATTCCCGGACAGGTTTGTTTCACCTCTGTGGAACGGCTTCCTCTCAACGCGCAGCTTCCAGCCCCAGCTTTTCTCTCGTTTCCCGTGACGGATTAACGCGTTACGGCGAATAAATGATGGCGATAGCTCCCGGATAAATAAATAAGCTTGATGGGAGAGAGAGAACGAGGTTTGTTGGTGCAATTATAATCACTGCTGGAACTTTAACGTGGAAATTCGAAGTTGGATCGAAGGAATTTATCGCTTGTGATTGGTTATTCCGTAAAATGGCAATGTTGGAAATCATGATTTTTTCAAATCTTTTCGTGATTTCATTTAGGTCTATTAGATTTTCGGGGTTTATTTTTTAAAGCCAATAATCACTCGCCGGGTGTTAGTACTGTGCATCATGATGACGGTGGAACGAAGCTCTTCCACAGCGTTCGCAAATTTCGTACTTCAATCCAATTCGGGACTTCAATTAAACGTGGTGGAATTTAGTTGCGGTGTACAGCAGCCGCGAGGACCGGTTTATTGAACACCCAAATCGAATATTCATGCCAGTGAAAAGTTTAATTTCAGATATGCTTTTTTGGGAACTCCAATGATACTGCTAGTTCGAGTATCGGCGAAGCGATTTTTTTTATTTCTATACGCTTGCCTGTAAATGCCATTTTGGCGTTTCTGAATGTTGGAGTTTCTCCTCTTCTTTTTGGTAAAGAGGTTCGACGGGGACGTAGTTGCCGAACGAATTAACTGCATTAATGTTCCATGGGTCTTCTTGAATACTGGTTCGCTTCATTTTGGAGAGAGATTTTTTCACTAGGTGGCTGCGTGGTCCTTGATAGGACATATTTCTTACATTGAATCCAGTTGCTGTCATACAACAGCCCCAAGTAGGCCTCCCTCAAGGGATTCCTTCTGCGAAACGTTTTAATATACATATGAGCATTTGAAAGTGCCTTCGAAGACTTTTGCATAACAGGACCGTCCTCAAAACGGGTAACGATCCTAACTCCATATATATATATATATATATATATATATGTGTGTGTTTTATCTTCACATCGTTTTTCCGAACAGGAAAACAAGTCCCTGGAGATTCGTAAAATAGAAACGGTGGTCGACATATAGTGACGTGTTACGAGAACCGATGGCTAACAAACCGCGATCCTTTTTCCTTCGGTGAATTTTTTGTTTGCTTTTCTTTTTTAGCCCTATCTCAACCCCGCCTCTTTTCTGTCCGCTTGGGTAGAGTCTTGCCTCGCCCACGTCGCATTTTGCTCAGTGCCTTCCTATCTTGGCGGGCCCTCTCGTGGTCAACCTGCCAGTGTGTACGTGTGTGAACATTCGGGGGGTTTCGATGCGCGCCTGGATATCACCCAACCTGACCTGATCCACATTCTAGGAGGCTCGTTCTCTCTCTCTCTCTCTCTCTCCCTTCGTCGTACAACAGCATCCAGGTCCTCGCTTGTCTTAGATTGACTTTGATCGAGTTAGCTCGTCGCGATTTTTATCCCCCAATTTACGAAGTCTCCGTCTTTTCCGCAGCTTCTTTTTCTTCATCCTCTTTCTTTCCTCGGATAACAAAACGATGCCGTACTTCCAAGGGTGGTTCCGCTTCTTTCTCTCTCTCTTCCGTTTTTTTTCCAGCGTTCGACCTGGTCCCGTTGGAATTGAAGCGCCACAGTGAAAAGGGGAGAAAAAAAAACAGCCCGAGAGAGGAAGAGAGGAAGAGAGAGTAGTCAATAAAAAGCATTTTGAAACTTGACCGTATCGGGGAACCGATAAAATCGTAGGGATGAGCGAAGAAAATCGCAAGAAAGGCTGAGTAGAAAAAGATCACGAGAGAGTCGATGAGCCAGAAGGGGGATGATGATTGCTCGTGGGATTCACGCGTAAAATACGCGCCCTCGAAGAGGGAAGGATAGATGAGAATATAGGAGGGGTTGGTGAGCGGATCGAATGTCCGATACGACAAGGGGAATACCGACGTACATCCCAACGCAGGTGGCAACTGGGAAAGGGAAAACCTCGGCTTCCTTAATCGCATACTTTGTTGTTTTGTTTTTTAATAACGATCGTCACGCAGCCTTTGCAGTCTAAACGTAGTAGGGCCGTAACGATCGATCGATCGAGAGAGAGAGAGGGAGACCAAAAGAGGAGGAAAACGTTCGTCGTCGACTTCATCACGTACAACGGATACTAACTTCACCCTGCCGTGGTCGAGCACGGTTCTTTTTATTTCCTCGCGTTCCCCGATAGTAGTTCCGATCGCTTATCCACTTACTTACTCTTGGCTCGATTGTCGGTGCACACGATTATAGGATGACGAGAGACGGACGAAAGAGCGAAGAAGGGGGGAGGGAAAGAGAACTGGAAGGGAAAAGGGTGAGTTCGACGGGAATGAAAAGTGTGGAAAGTGGGGTGGACGGAGGGCCATATTGGGTGGAGAACTAGCATGATAGGGGGTCGGGCTTATACAACGGCAAGCCATGTGCAAACTGCCGGAGGTAATGGAGGACGCGAGGATGGTTAAGGGGTGTGTATGCGTTATATGCAAGCTTGCGGGCTTGTTTCAGATGTATAACGTTCGGAGAGAGTATGGGAATCGATTATTCGTGTTGAATCTGCGAAGACCGTAGCGTATAACTCCTGTGCTGCCTAGTATTACTATCTACGGATCTTGCTCCAACGGCTTATCGTTGGATATACGTTGACGGCTTCTCTCCCTATACGCTACGACTCCCTTCACCTTTACGTGAGTATCGTGACAACATCCCAACCTGGACGCGATCATCGATCAAGTCCACCAACCCTACCAGGGTGGTTCGCTTTTCCCAAGCGTGCACAGAATAGCCAGTGCCACCTGGCAGCCCACCACACGTACAAACATGTACCAACTTACACGTAGATTCGTGCGGACGCGTCAAGTGCGCTCCAGAGCGGACAGGTTTGATATTTTGGTGGCCCGATGATTCGCCTCGATCGACTATAATTATCGGCTCGTAGCGTCCGTCAGACCTGCCGGATATACCGATCGTTCCCTATCTGCGTCATCGATTGTGGAAAGTCGATCATGCCTGGCGGGGAAACAAATGAAAACCTCAATGTGGTTCGCTCGGTGTCAAGGAAATACTAGAGTGACGCGGTTCCCTCCGTTCGAAAGAAACTGAGGAAGTCTGCAATTGAGTAGCGTCAATTTTCGGGCCATTAGATAATCGTGACAGTTTGTGGAATTCGGTTTATGGAGATCAACGCTGATAAATGCGACTGGCTGTTTGCAATATTCAGGCAATCGATTACACGGAAGAATTGGATGACAGATTTCAGACTTGGAGAAATTTTGGTTCGTTCGGGAGACTTGTCGAGCGCATTTTTATTGAGAAATATTCATCGAGAATGTGGAACGTCTAATTTTCGAATGAGAATACAGGAAACTGTAGTCAAAAATACAGCTCTTGACAAAAACAAGATTGACGATATGACATACATCTTTCCGTGAAGTTAATCGGACGATTTACCCTTTTTGATCGGACCATTCACAAAAATCGCCCTACCTTCATTATTTTTGTCATTTGCGACGAATCTGCATTGTAAATAAAAATTGTAAACTAGTACATTGTGGGCTATAATATGTCACAACCCACAAATAACTGTCCAAAATGGATAATATCAATGGGACAAATTTTCCTACCCTTTAAAAGTCTAATTACCCAAAGCCTATTTTTATCTCCACCAAAATCTCCCTTCTATACATTCTGAATTGTGATTTCCTTATACATTATTGGTTGCGATTTATTCTAACCCGGAAATTACGTTCCAAAATGAATAATAACAATCGGATAATTTTTCTGGCTCTACGAAAGCCTTTTTTGTCCCCCAACGAATTCTCTTCCACTTTCCACCCTTTGTTCCTCACGTAATGAGTTCGAAAGTTCCAGAGTTTTCTAACGATTGATCAGAACAGCTACGACGAACTCACAGAAAAGGTCGTTTCCTTTTTTGCACCGATAAAACATTGACATTTTGACAAAACACAACGGGATTGGATTTTGTAGACCTTATTTATTATGTAGTCGAAGACACTCCCACGCAGTTCCTTTGGCCATTATCGAAGCTCATTGATCGTCACGCTAATGCGAGTGCGCAGTGGCTAACGGCCGGCTAGTAAAGGAAAAAAGTAACGTTACCGGCGGTAGCCAAGCTCGGGTGGAGGGAGCGAGAGCGAAGCACTTAACGGACGGTTAGTAATTTGCCATGGTTGTTAGGCAACTCGGAACTCGACCGCAATTGAGTCGCAGTAGATACCGTGGATAGAGTCCACGAATGGTGTACGTTCAACATTCACGGCCGATTCGCGGCCGTTCGTGATTCAACGGCAGTTTGGACTTTCGACATTAACCATCGTAGACAACGACACAGCCAACTTACCGAATTGGGATTCGTCCATTGCGGAATTTAAATTTAAAAAATGCCGCTCCCCGGAGATATAGAATTTTTCAGGATTAGAACCGAATGAAAAAAAAATAAATAAAATTGATCTCCACCAGCACGCCCTGTACATAGCCCTGAATAACTCGAATTGTTGTTGACAAATGTTTCCAAAATCCTATCCACGAAACTAAAAAACCGTTCGTAAACTTTTTATCCAATAATCAATAGGAACATAAAAAAACTCACTTTTTATTGAGCATTTTTAAAAAATCTATTCCAAGACCTGCCCAATTTCTCTCGTACGAGCAAAACCTACGAAACTTTGGCAAGGAGCCTCGAAACCTTCGTTCCGAGTTTCTCATCCAAATACTCCGAAATGCAACGGGAACTGCGGCAGTCGTCCTTATTTCCTCCCAAAAGACAAACATCCCTATCGCCACCCCCTCACACCTGAATTTTATTTAACTACGGAATTACGAAGCTGCGCGTTGAATCAAAAGTAGCCGATTCGTATCCGAATATCGTAGCGGTTAACCCAAACTCCTCCTTCCCGGCTCCCGGCCCCGACACACACATATCCACCGGTACCCATTCCCAATGCACCGTACACGCGTTTAAGTCGATAATTCCGAAATTCGAGCACGAAATACGAGAAACGAGCGTTTCTAGGTTATAGTTTCTCGGTGTAAGAGAGATAGTGCGGTCGTACACGTAACCGAGGCTTGTACGGTGCGCCGCGGACGATCTTCACGGTACACACGTATAGCGATTTTCCGTACACTTAAACGAGTCCATGAACGCGAAATAACATCGTGGCTGCGTTTCCGATACACTCTGTTCGCACGCTTTACATTGTGCTGCCTTCCCTCCCTCTCTTTCTCTGTCTTTGCGATGCAAGGGCGGAGGGCTATCTACATCCTCGTTCGGGTACAGCACGACCACATCGGAGACCAGAATTCTCATAAATAAGTTATTTCCCTCGGGTGAGATCATTGCGATCCCTGCTCCGAGAGCGTCTATACTCGTTGCTCTCCTCGTCTCATATCTCTTGCCCTTGGGAACTTCCGTATCTCGTGTGTATGCAGTATTCGGAAGCTCCGAGGATTCCATGTATAACTAGAGTTCGCGAATCCGGAGCGCGCTCTCTGATGCAAATAATCCAACCCCGCGCTCCTCCCTATCTCCCCCTAACCCCTCCTTGTCCGCTCTATATCGGAAGAAGTTGCCCGTCTGAACACATATAGACTTGTACCACTAGCACCCGAAGACACACGTGGATTTCACTCAAAGTGCAACTCCTCTGATAGCCCTCCAGCTACCAGTTAATGGCTCAACTTTCCTCTTTTTTTCCATGTAAACTCATAATCGTCCTTTCGGTGATGCCACTTTTTCCACCTGATACATACAAAACTAGGCAAACTTTTCGAACGATAAGCTTCGAGGGCTGGTCTTTCTCGCTTGCTGTAAATTTCGAGAATTTCTTGAGGGAAAGGAAATTCCCTGTACAGGAGGGACGATCCTCGTAACAATTCTTCGGGTATGGCGAATCTGCCGTTTTCCTAAGTCGGACTGTATTGACGAGTAGGAATTTTATCAACTTAAGCTGACCTTTGAACAAAAGATCGGTTTGAAGTTTTATTTTCTATGGGGTGGACTGGAATGACAAAGTCCAGAATTTACAGACAGTTGAACGGTAGTCTTACCGAGTAGAAATTTTTTTTTTAAGTAAAACTAATTGACGTAGGATAGAGATTGTATTGTTTTAAAAAGTGGTTGATCCATTATCAATGGCAGTTAGTGATTTTATTTACCTAACGAAGAGAACGGGAGCGACATAGCTGCAAAATGTACATTTTAGTAATGAAACCTTCGGCTTGTATATTTGGGTGGTATGCTCGGTAATTTTCCTACATTAAAGAAATGAGAAGCTATAGAATAAGAAGGTCCATTTTGGGATAATGAACATTTGATTTATTCACCCAACCGTAGGTATACGCTGTAAGTAAAAATATACCCCTTTTTCATCTATGAAATAATCCATCAATAACGTACTACTCTCATTCTCGAAGAAAAACAATGAGATTGAATTGTGCAATATCGGAATCGAACAAAAATTGTTTTTTCCCAACCACGATTTTTTTGTCACACAAAGCCTTCTGAAACGCCCCCAAATTTTTGCTAAAAATAATATTGTCTAAAATAATGTACATCAGGAAATAAAAATATAACAAGAGAAATTTCGTTGTCTTGCATCGATGCAAGCTTGAAGCTCGATAGCACAATACCTCAACCGTTATAGTTTTTATTCATTTACTTCTCCTTCTAACAATAATCGAAACGAATAATCGTAATGAGGCTTGTTCAGTTGCTGCATCAAATAAAAGTGTAATGGAGTATTTTGGACGAAAAAACTGACGAAACGATGCTTACCTCCGTGCTCTTCCGTTCTTTTCTCGTTTCCACTCAATTTCTTCAAGCTGCCGACTTCCAGATAATTCCGCGCACGTTCCTTCATAAAACGCACCATGGAAGGTCTTACTGCGCACGAAGTATATATTAACCCACTTTTATATTCGTACATACTACATATACGTATATAATGATTGAATTTGCAAGAATTGGAGCGTGTTGTTTGTTCGAAAAGAACAAACTCTGGAAGAAAAATAACGACGACATGAAAAACAAAACAAAAAACAGGAAAAAAGTCACGTCGAGGGAGATACAAAGAAAAGAGACAGGAACAAGTGCAAGTGGGTGGGGGAGGGCGAGGCGGAAAAACGGTAGAAAAGCACATGGTAGCACGTCGGTACGAAGACAAATGATGATTGCGACAAACTTCTAAAGAGCTTTGTATACAACCATACGCACACACTCACGTCTCTATCGTATGGTGCATGTGCAAGGTCGTGCAGGATGAGAAAGGACGGGTTCGTGGACGATCCTTGGCTCACAAATACACTTGAAAGAACCCGGTAAAAATGTATACGAAGTGAAGGAGAGACGAGAATGGGGGAACAAAAAAAAACAAGAAAAAGAAGGAAAATAGTTAGACAACCAATCGTTACACTGGAAGACTTGGGAGTCTTCCTCAAACCCTTCTGGCGTACCCAGAAGGTATTTCAGAGTGCCTCTAGAAGGCTGAAAGTCAATGAGATTATTGTCAATCTCCCAATTATACTTTTATAAGTGAAAGTACGTTTGTATGTGTTTGATCGTACATGATAGTTTTTTGGCTGGCTTTTTTTAATTAGCTATGTATATTGTATTTACCTGAAGCGAAAAAGCCCTATCCAATTGCGCTCTTTGCCGAACTCAAAGAATGTATAGTTGAAAAGTTATTGGGTTAGTCAAGGAATATTTTTGGTTCTTAGTCATATAATTTTGATCAAATGTTTTACAAACTTCTGATCAATTAAATTAAGTACATTTGGCATCGTCCGAAATGTTTAACTTTCAACTTTTATACAAGTGCAATTATAGCCTGATCGTTTGGTCCATAGTTACGCAAAAAAAATCACAATGAACCACGAAAAATAATATTCTGTCAACTTTGACTAACAAACCGCTTTTATGGAGATTTTTCGGCAGAAAATCAACAACTTCCTAGACGACCCCAAGTCTACAGTAGACGAAGTAATCAAATCAAGCAGGTCTTCTATGAAAGAGGAATGGTGAAATGCCTTACAAGATGGCGGAAGGTCATCGAACAAAATGGAATCCAGTTTACTCAATGCAATCCGGTCTATAACCAAAAAATTCGAAATTTATGAAAAAAAACCGACATTACTTCCGACCAACCGAATATTCCGCAAAAAGTGCATCAAGGGATTTCGGGAGAAGACACTTGCGATTCTGTCTTGATCTTACGTTCCTCAACGCCATAGCGGAAAGGGTAACCGCTCGTCTGTTTTCTCGGCGACTATGAAATATTTATACGTCAGTTCGTTATTTATGAAGAACCAAGGGCTTGCGAGAGTTGCTTCCACCTTCACGTACGCTGTGGCACTTCACGGATGATTCGTCCCGGACGAGCCAATCATTCGCACGTACCTCCAATGGATTCCAATTTGGACGTACATATGTCTGGGTTGGATCCAGCCAATTGGATTCATGACGACTCTTCGCCATCCTTGTTTCAAGTGCTGGTATGCCCTTTGCAGAATTCGGTTATGAAACTGTAATCCGTAGGAACTTTTTCACGGTGGCGCCATGTGTCGTCGTTAGGGGGTAGATTTCGTACGATTTATCGCAGGCTTCCGAAACGACACGTACATGTGCGTCAGGCTGTCTGAGACACATTAGGCTCCTGAATCAAATTTTTCGACTCAAGCTGGGCTGCGTATCACTGAGTGTTCTGTTGGAGGTATTATTTGTAGCTTGGGCATCCCTTTAAATCCGCGTTTTTCCCTCACCTGGAGCGGTCCTTCATACCCACCATCTTTAATGTTCCATCGCAGGCTTGCCGTACCATTTTGTGTCTGTCGTTTGGTATGTAGGAATCTTGTAGGCTGATCTTTGGGGTATTACATGTTCGAACGTTAGGGGCGTAAAGTACAAGTTTTGGAGCTGGCAATGGCGGAACATGAGACCTTCATCCGTCTTGATCGTGATACCCTTGGTTAGGCGATAGTGTTGAAACGCCAATGGAGCGTCCTTCATGCCGGTCTACTTGTGTTTCTTATTGGCATAGGGCCTGAAGCGTTTTCCACTTGAGACCAGGGCAAACAACGGGTTGACGTTCAAGCTCTTCTGTCTCCAGTTCTTCCGTCTGCTCGTTTGTTTCGAGCACGTCCGTCAACGTGTACACGTAGGACTATATGTCCTTCAGATTGCTACCCATGCACGTGTGTCATTGTTGTTATCAGCTTCAGGCTTTTTACGGGATGACATTTGCATGGCTGATAGGACTGAGAAGCCAGCGTTTGCTCTCACCCAACGGGTGGCAATTCTACCGTCAGGTCAAACCCACACATTCTCAGAACCTAACGGGTACCATTATATACTAGACGAGCCACTGGTTGACTCTCGCAAACTTTTCCGATACACTTCCGAGTCATCTGTCACGTCTCGTTGAGACTTTTCCTGTCAGGAAAACGCTCAAGGCTCTCTTTGATTGCTCTTGCAACGACATCCACTTATCTGAGTCTAGGTATCGTAGTGGTAGGAATTGCGAAGCAGGTGAAAGAAGCACGTGAGTTGGTACGTCATTCATGCGGTTGATACAAATTGGCAATCGGGATGCAGCGATGCAACATCGATTGTTATCTTTTTGCCAATTATGGATATCAACATTCCGTAGTCGATTCTTGCCTTTAGGTACGTGATTCATTAAAGACACGTTATTGATTGGTCCCGAATGCCAATCAGTGGCGTCTTTCCCCAGCGCTTCACAACCTTTCAGTTTGCTGTTTCTTCTCAGATCTTTCTTCCTCGTACGTTTCTCAGGTTGTGCCCCTTTCAAAGTTGATGCAATGAGCTCGCAATACCACGAGCATTCGTACAAGAGATTGTATACACATAGTAACGTATCCTATCCAGGAACCTCCCCGGAGTCCATAAATATTAGGTCCGAACGTTACAATGGTCCACGCTATACATAATAGACATTGGGTAAGGTAGTGACGCTGCTCCCCGGTTATTGCACTCCCGGGATTCTGTTTAATACATCTTGAAGGATACGGAGATGCGATCAAGGTGGATGGAAAACTACAATGGCACATCTAGCCTGCCAGCAAAATTGGTCTTGGCGTACTGAAAAATGTACACGGTGATCGCATCAACATTAACGAAAGACTATGAACAATTTTAGTGGTCCACAGCTGAAACATTACTCATCTTGAACTGGATAAATCCTTTGACTCTGTGGTTATCACACTGCGCATGGACGATTCCACACGTAGATGGATTTTACTCTCGTGTATGTATATATATGAATCCACACATGTGTATAGCCGACAGTGAACACACGAAGGGTTTGTCTTATGGTCTTCTGACTCGCACGTTTGGTATTTCCTCCATGCGAGTCCTTGCCAACTCTCTTCCCGCTCTAGCTGGAAGAACCAGAGA
The DNA here is from genome assembly GCA_030523105.1 of Ophioninae sp. A BG-2022a. NCBI lineage: Eukaryota > Metazoa > Arthropoda > Insecta > Hymenoptera > Ichneumonidae > Ophioninae sp. A BG-2022a. Next base: position 22,407 of record JAPYZI010000418.1, read on the forward strand.
TATAAATACATACATATCGTAGCGCATCGGTGGTGCACTCTAACTTTTCTGGTGCGGAATCCTTCTCACGTACTGCTGATTTCATAATTTTGGCATCTTTCCCAGGACCATTCCTCTTCCCCCGTTTCTCTCTCTCTCTCCCTTCCATTCTTCCGCATACCCAGTCTCATCTTTTCCTCTGATGCTTCTTTTCTGGTAGCGAGTACGTGACCGACCCTCCACTGAAATCGAGATCGACTTGAATATCAGACGAAGCTTTGGGTCTCTCACTTCCTCTTCGTGCTTGTCTTTAGGGATCTTTTTTTTTATTCTCGACGCCACCATTAACCGAGCATCAGTCATTCGATACGAATCATGTTTCGAAGAGTCATATCGATGTCTCCAGCCTGAGGAGCAGCCATTTCGTACTCCCCCATTGAATAAATATTCCGATCAATAATTTTGTCTTCAAGGTTTGAGAAAACGCCCATCAACACATTCCATCCGAATTCATTTTGCAAGGGGTTATAAATTAAATCTTTTGTGAACTTTAAATTCTGGTTGATACAATGATGCGAAGAATTTCAGCTCACACGAAAAATAATAAAAGTAATGGCAGGGTATCAAATTGAACAACCGAGCACTGTCGTCACGTGAATCGCGTGGAATAAAACACGATGTGTTTAAAACGCGACGAGGTAGTCTCTTGAAGGATTTTCATTAACTTGTGCTCTGTTTACCGCTTTTATTTGCAGGCTGCTCACTGGCTCTCTATTACGCGATATTACGTTGCTATGAATGTTGTTCTTTCACGTATCAACAAACAAAAACAAAACGTTCGCAGGATGTTTAGGCTGCTTGGATCGAGGATAAAACGCACTGGGCGTGCATTAACACTGCTTTCCATCGTCCTCATCGAACCACACCCTCACCCCTCGTTTCCTCTCTCGCAAATTCTACCGTTTTTCTGTTTGCCAACTCCGTTCCCAATTCTCCATCTCAAAGCAATATCGTTCATCGGCAACTTTTTTTGTTCCATTGTTTGTGCAATTTCCCATCGACAGAAGTTGGCAAAAAAAAATAACATCCTGACAGAGGAGAGGTGCTCTTCGGTGCGACAAAAAAAAACAAAAGGTAATTAATGAGAAACACGAGGATCGAGTAGGGTGTATTTATACACCTCGTACCTCGGTGGTAGGTCGAAGGGCTAAATTGGTAGTTTGATGCAAAGGGTGGATGCTCAATACCAGTGCCATCATTATGAGCGTTACAGCCTCAACAACAAACGTCAATCTCTCCCTCTCCTGCTCTCTTTTATCAGTATATATCCACGTATAGCTTCATATGTTTGGTATCCGTTCTCCTGTGGCCTCTCTGTGCACAGGAACGCGCGGAGCACTCAATACAGAGCCATGATTAATGATGGCAATATATACGCGATGCATGTCGTTTCGCTGTACTGGCATCGCATACCTGGCACAAGTGGGGAACGGGTGAGCTCTGACGCGCCAATTTACTACGTGAGTAAGTGAACATTAGGGCAGGTGACTATAGGGCCTGACAATAGACAGGGGATGGACAGATGTACACCCCAGAATATGGGTGACTGTGCTCAGAAAGACATACTGGGGTGGTACAAAAGTACGGTCGGTTTTCAGCCTAATTTTCATCCCATTATTTACCGCTTTCTCGTCAGCTGAGTTAAGTTAATTTAGGATTATTTCGAAAGAATTTACTTTTAATTTTGTTCCTGTGAAATTGAAGGTTCACAGTTTGCCCCATGTTTATGAAATAAATTCAAAGTTGAATACGGAAAAGGACGTTTTCATCATATTTAGTATTTCTTAAACGCCACAGAAGGCCACAAGAAGATTTCAGTAATGAGCAGTAGAGTTTTCTTTGCCGAACGTTCCTTGTTAGTTTTTCGGCGCACGATCAACAACGGTCTGGATTGCCGCGAGTTAATAATGACGAGGAAATAAAAATAATTCGGCCTCCTATGAGGAGAGAAACACGAACACAACGGAATCAAGTATGGACGGATAAACAAGGCATCGAGAGATCTAAACTGGCCAACTGCTTTCACTAAATGGTTACAGAATTCAAAGGTATTGCTCGGTAGGCTTGAAGTCCCTCGAACAATTGTCAGTGGGCGATGCCACGTGGGTATCTCGTGTTTCTATTCCTCGGTCATCATTCTCTAACTCCTCCTGTAACGTCCGTTCATCCCTCACTCTCTTGTCCAGACCTACACATCCACCGAGACACGTTGCTATCCGCGTGTGATGTAAGCTGCGCAATCGGACATACAGTGCCCACAGAGGGTCTCCAGTCTGCTCAGATGATTTGGACGCATGCCTACCTCCCATGAAACCTCGCGGTGATACCAGACACCATGGACCCAATTCTATCCGTTCTCTCTGGAGAATGCAAAATGGAATCTCCGAATCCTCGGCAGCCCGAATTGCCATGGAGAAATGCGTTGAACATCGCGGGAGCCAGTGTCCCGTGGCACGCAGTATGTCACTGCTAGAATGGAATTGCGAAGCCTGGGCTTCAATAACGAGACATGACGGGCAAACTATTGGCCCGGTGCTGTCTAAGAGACGCAATAGGAAATGTCGCCTGTGGTACCTTTCAATTCAGCCAATCCAATTTGTCCAGGTAATTCCAAACGAGCAAACTGGATTGGTTTGAAAAGACGCTGAATTATCGAACAGGTGACGCAACGTGAATGCTATTGGAGACGCGTCTTTGGAGCTAGACAGGTTTTTGCAGCTGTTCTCCATGATAGTGTCGCGGAATCCATCTCGTTTATTATTGATCCACAGATGAGTCAATAATCCATTGTTCTTCAAGCACTTCACGGTCTGGTGAGTTCGTATGGGTTTGTTTGGGTTTGTGAGGGCGAGAATTCATGGTCTGGCAAATCTATTTACGTTTTCACCAAGTATTGATGGATGCTGCTTGTATCATACAACATTATTTGGCTTTCAGAGACAATAGGAACTACGAGAGAGCTCTAGTGCGTTGACTGTTGCCTCTCTTCAAACGTTTCATCACCAAGAAAATGTCTAAAGTCGATTGGGCACTCCCCAAATCCATTTTGTCCGACATATCCGGTAGATACCAATATTTACAAACGTCCACCAGTAACTCACCACGTTCCTATCCACATTGCGGAAAGAAATCAGATATAGCTTCCACCGAATGACAGCCATAAAAGAAATGTGGCTGTTTTCGAGTGTGGTGTTTACCCCTCAGTTTTCGTGTCACAGCTGAATGGCCATGATTCGACGCCTTCTCGCGTTCACGCACTGATTATTTCTCGGATTCCCTCTTTCGTTATGGCTGTATACCGTTTTTATTGTACGTTTCCCCGTGACATTCCCAGAAAAAAGAGAGCTTGGAACTAATCGTCCTTGTCCAGGAAGTCAGGCCGTCGATCATACTCTCCCACCAACTTTCGTCTCGACCAATCATTTTTTCTTTTACGAGGCATACCATTCGACTGGAGGTTATTATCCGGTGATCTCCCCGAGCGATAAGAGAGCGCGGGAGGGGGGGGGGGGCATCCAAAAGTCGATCTTCCCTAGCGACTAGCCCGGAGACCTTTTCGCTCTCTTTCCCCAAGTATTTCTTCAGCCCAACTGAGTTTGGTGACCCGGCGTTTCTCCGTGACCTCCTCCGGATAATACAACTTGATCCATGCTCGGCCTTAGTCCACCCCCCTTGACGTGTCCTCTTCTCCGGATGGTTTCCTCAGACTTCCAGTTCTGGAACACACAACTGGACTGCTTTTCCAGTAATCTCGAATGAAGATAAGAAGATCCGCCAAAGGATGGAAAACGGAGATTGGTGTGGGATGGCCTTCGAAACGATAAGCCAACCATCACACGCTTTTCTGCCTTTTCCTACAGGAATATAACAATATTCTTGGGGGACCTTCACCCCTCCTGGCAATCACGTATCTCATACTTGGAAGAGCCCTCGAGCAAACGGTCTTCCGCAGGAATCAGCATTGTTCAAGAATTGCCATCTGCTCAATCATTATCATGGCGAATTCCTACCTCGGTCTCTACATCTTCCCGTATATCTTCGTCACCCTATCCCGTGGCTTTCCAACTTCCGTTTTCTCTTTTCCCCGCCTGGTAGCTCGTATCCGGATTAACTGGATTTTTAAATCGACATCACCGATAAATAATCAACAATCAAATTTTTATAGGACAAAATAATAGTATGGGGCTGAAGTTCGCGTCGTTGGAACACAACCCAGTTCTTTAAAATCCTTTTTTTTTATTTTTAGCAACAATCAAATATTTATTTTTTGCTGTAAACCGTTAGATAAAAAATCCAAAAAGATGCTTGCAAGATATTCGATTTTTAAATCTGCAAAAAATGTAGGGAATTGAAACAAAATTGTTTCGATTGCGACCCAACGATACGAGCTTTACCCTCATTTTTATCGGCACTTTCCGAGAGATGACGCGCACAGTTAACCCAGCAAGACAAAATGCATATGGACGTCTATAGCTCTATCAGCACCGAGTACAACCTCGACGTTTTTACAGATCGTCGAGTTGAAACGAATACCATCGATTCCAGGATCGTCTGTTTTTGTTTATTCTAATGTACAAATAAAAATACGAACTCAGCGCTTTTGATAATCGAAACTAATTCAGCACTCAGGCGCGTATAAACCGCCGCGGTAAATCGTCAAGCACCCTCGACCCGTTCAGAGCCAAAGAAGGGTGCGCACACTTTGCCACAGCTCTCGATTACCCCGCATGACTAGACTATTGAGAAAGGTCACGTGATTTCATAAATACCAATTTTCATGGGTGATTCGGTAGATAACGCGAGGCATTATTGACGTTATCCGATGGTCCTGTCAAGTGAGTAGAATCGTCGCGAGAGCCGCTGACGACCCACGGCTGATCAAGCTCCCGGCGAATCAGCCAGAAATGAAACGAATTGGAAACGGATAACGGCGAGAACGATCCAATAAGTCCACTAATTGTTGGAAAATTGAGCTCCCGGTATTGCGAAACTGCGTGAATGGCCCGTATTTTGCCAACGGCTAAACCCTGCCGGATAAACAGACAAACTCGAGAATGAAAGACGAACAATGTCGCTCATTGCGAGAGCCGGAAACTCGATGAAATTAATTACGCGTTCGAGAAGCGACTGCAACAGTAAGAGAACCCGGGTCGTGCTTGTTCTTGGTGAGTTTCCATCCTGAGCGAAAGGCAATAATGAAACGTCGTAGTTTGCCAAACAAGTGGCACATGACAAACATTTGTTCACATATTTCTACTAATAATAGACAGCAGCGAGGGAAGCTCGGCTGTAATTGGCTGTGAATGAAAAATATACATTGGTACTCCAGCGTCGCTATCGAAATATTTACTTTACGACCGGTGACCTATATTTTTAAGGGTTGTCTGCTGGCTCGTCAGCCATATTAGGAATTACTACCCGATAAGAATGAATAGTTCGTGAGAAAATTGGTCCAGAATAAGGGCTGAAAATAGCAGGGGAGGAAGTGATCTTCCGAGCCAATTGTCAGACGGGTGACCGCTCAGCTACGCTGTCGCTAGCGGTTTACCGGCCGGAAGTTGCCACTAGTCTAATACTGAAGGTCTGTGAAAATACTGTTACTATCATCAGGGATTATTCACAGTTCCACTGTCCTGTTTTGCCCCCGTCGTGGAAACGTGTCGCTAGTTTCAATACTGTAGCTCTGAGAAAATACTGTTACTGTCATCAGGGATTATTCATAGTTCCACCGTTCTGTCTTGCCCCCTTCGTGGAAACGTGATGCAACGCTACGAATTAGGAAAAAAAATGAATGCTAGTACCTGAGTAAAAATAGTGGATTCGAGTGTGTTCGAGAAAAATAGTTTGGGTTCGAGTGGACTCTCGAATGGAGATTAAAAACAAATTTAACATAACCTACATAAAGATTGTTCAGTTTCATAATAATAATAATCTATTTATTTATTTTGCTTTCAGGTGAGTCCACGTTTTGAAATACTGAGTCTTTATAGAAATTATCAACGCTGGTGAGTAAACACGTGAACAGGTCTTTACTTATTATTATTATCATTTGTTACTCCGATTGAATCAAGTACCACATAAATTCTTGGAACTTTCCCAAAATGATTGGGAATCAAAGTTCAAACCCCGAGCCATAAAACCACGCAATAAAAAGATTGTTTCAGTAATTTGAGCCTAACGCAGATTTCTAAATGTACCAGGTCACGTCATCGAGTATCTTTCGTTCCTCCGTGTACTTTGCTCTCCGAGTAGTCTCGCTTATTCCTCGTGACCCCGATCAATCTCGAACGTTCGCAATTCAGGAACTTATACATATACATCAATTTTTTTCTTATCCAGCGACGTAGGTTGCTCACGCTAGATATCGAGCACTTTTCCTAGCACGAACGTTCAAACTTCTAGACACGCGTGTTCCGCAGCGACCTTCAAGGTACTAGTCGACACTTGCCACAGGGGCGAAGATTTTGATATTCCCCATCATTGTGATCCATATTTCCTATTAATTATGCCATATTTTGTTAATTCTTCTTCCTTCGTATCACAGACGTCACGTATGCCTCTTATTTGGCCCTTCCCATTAAGGGCGTTGTTTATTTTTTTTGCCCTTTTTTGGCTGTCGCGACGAGAACGAGGGGAGGATATACGTAGGGCTCGCATGGGCACAGCTGGGCACTCTCGATACGAAGCACGCGAGGTTGGCATTACGAACGTAAAATGTGCGGTGAACTCTCTATTGCTGTTGGCTAGCCGAACGAGTTACACCGTCAAGCACGTTTCTTTGAGCGTAACGCACAACGGAAATGGTCTCTCTCCTCCTCATAATCTCGCCCATTTTCCTCGTCTTTTCTCGAGCCAGGCGACTCTCCGTTTCCTCCGACGTCTGTCTCCACACGTTTATTATTGTACCGACGTACAGTGGGATCTCGATTTTCGACTGTCTTCATTTTTCCCCCTACCCGTTGTCTCGATTTGTACGTTTTAGCGGAAATATGAATTTTTGTCGGCTCAGAGATGATCCGCTTTTATAGCGTTTCGAGTCAAAACCATAACCCAGAATATGAAAATGGTAGGAAATGTAGAATCGAATAATAAATGTCCTATCAAAAGGGCAGAGTCGTGCTTGAAAAAAATTCTTGGATACTTTAAAAAAGATCGATGATGATGCTAAAGTAATTGCACCGACGTAAGGTTTTTATGCAAGTGGGGTAGTTGTGGTTTACATGAAATAAAAAACAATGCTCAAATACTAGTCTTCACAAAAACGGAACGTTTTGAATCTAAATGTAGAATATTGTGTTCTTGTTCATTTTTTAGCATCAATGTTAATGCTAATTAACTGTTAACATTAATATTAATGTTTATTAATGTTAAACAGTGTGTACAGAGATTGCATTTAACCATAAAAAGCAGCTTGGCATTTTATCTTACATACTATACATTCTATTTTACCCGCATTACATAAATTAATCCATATATACTTATACCTCATATTTTTAGGTGATTCGTTGCCCTTTTAACCAAACTACTGATGTTCGTTCCCTCCGAAAACGCTTACTCTATTTCGAGCTCGAAATCGATATGTTACCAGTCTCCCCAAGTGGTCAAAAATCGAGATCCGACTGTTTGCACATCGGAGAATAACGTCACCGGTAAGCGCGGTATTCGGTCGTTTCTTATAATTTTCTTTCTCCTTGGCCGAGGGTGGTGTTTTCTTCGCGGGGTTGCATTTCTCGCCATAAGTGGTTGGAGGTGTTCGAGAAAAACCGACGGTAATAAAACACAGGAAAGCTCCGACCCCCCGTCCGCCTTTTTCACTTACGAACGCGTGATCGTTGGCTCTCGCTATCGTAACGAGAACAACAATCAGCGATCTTTCATGGCGGTTTATCGCAGCGGGGAGAACATTATTTTTCCTGTCTCAACTTTACGTTGATGCTAAAGAAAAGATAATTTATTATACGGTAGTTGCTATATTGATTTGGGTTGAACGTGGTGTTTCGAAAGATCGCGGCTTCTTGATAGAGAACGTATTGATAATTAAGATCATGACGACATTTTACAAATGTTTTATCATTATAGAATGTGTACTCGTTATTCCGGATCGCTGCACCAGCCAATCAGGATTCTTTTATTGATCGTTTGAACTATATAAAAAAAAACCGTGCATCCAGGCGTGCTAAATGGGAATGACGCGATGTCCTCCATCTCAGTTCAGATGCTTTTGCATTTCCAGTTCTTCTCGATATTTCCTAGGCTCAAAGGTGTTCGATGGAGCCGGACTTTAACGCTCGATCGTTCCTAACTTCGCTTCTTCTATTCCAAGTTCAAGTTCCGTCATGGCACGATCTTTGCCAAGGTATCGTTGCGATCGATTATTTCCCGAAGGTGCAAGGGTGACGTTGATGTTCCAATTTATCGGAGTATAAGGATCATTTTCGTTATCCAAGATCCAATTGAACTACCGTGAGAATTAGAATAATTTTTTGAAAAATAATTTTCCCTTTTTTTGGGTCAAAAGTTTAAAATTTCTTGTTTCGGGGAAATCCCAAGTGGCATTGAAACGCAAACTCACAGACGAGCGATTATTCCTCCAGGTGCAACGAATATTCGAGTATCAGCAAAAGCTCAGAGTTTCGGTAATCCCGGAGACTGGAGATTTCGCAGCGGCGCTGTGCCGCGATCGTATCACGAAGATTAAAGGAAACCAGTTCAAACACATCGTTCCCATTGTCGGGAATAAACGGAGCGTACGATCCGGGAGATCCTTGACGTTTCTCGACCCGCGCATATATGCCTTCGTCTTCAGAGCAATTCTTTCGTTTTTTATTCCTCATCCTCCTCACTGTCCGTTTATTCGCGCGTTTCCCTCGAGCCGTACGTTTTGCGATTAAAAAATGTGTCCATCCCTGTGGACCGAGTTATATTCGAATGACGCAGCCCTAATGAAAAGCGGAAGTGCCAAACCGTTTCTAGCTGTGGAAGAAACGAAAAAGAAAAAATATATATATATATGACGACGTTGGAGCGGACGAGGACACTCAGCAGTGACAGGGTGAAATTCAGGGGTTGAAGAAACGACAAAATTGCAAGAAAGCTCCTCCCCAAGAGAGAAAGTGGAAAAGAAAATGAACCAAGATGGAAAGAGACCGAAGTAGACACGAGATGGAGCCTTTCCTCTCAAAGTGTTGGTGAGGCAAGGTTGGACCGGCGGGTGGGGGGGGGGAGGGTGCGAATAGGAAAAAGGGCAGGGGAATACCTTGAGAAGGAGACTCGTTGCGTGCTCCGGGCAATCACGACCGTCCCATTCAATTTAACCTTCTCTTGTCTCGGTGACGCGCGAGCGCAGGCTGCGCGCAAAGGGCGCCCCCGTGAGGGTCGTCGACGACTCGCCCTGACTCCTTGTATATACCGAGGTAAAGCCGTGGGGAGAAAAGAGAATGAACGCGGAAGTAGCGCCATCCCGCTGAGCTGGGGTGAAAAGGGAGATGGAGACGGAGAGGGGAAGGGCGGAGGGCCGGAACTTTGGAAAATTTCAACGTAACCGTTTCGTTAAGGGATTCCGGGACGGGACGCGACAGCAGTGGAAAACTGAGAAAAAAGAGAGATACCGGAAGGGCGCCTCAGCGTCGCCGCGCGGCGATGTCGCGGAACGGGGTCGTTTCGAGACCCTCGGGGGCTTGCAAGCTTCTGTGCTGCCCGATACGTGTATAAACCTGCGTATATGCGTTAAAGAATATTTCCATGCATATGTATGTGTTATTTATACGTAATAGTGGATACCAGAGCTGATAACTGTTTTGGGCTCGGTCCTAAAACATTTTCTCAATTATTCTTTTATTTTGGCTACGTAAGGGTTTTTGGAATTTTTTGAACAGTTTATTTGTGGGATTAAAAGGTACTTTGTATGATTAATATTCTGTCCTCGAAATACCAAAAGAAATGTGTCATGCAATTGTAAAGACCCTACTGTCTGCAAATTTGCTAAATCGAAAAAAATATATGAGGAGCCTCTAGTACCAAACATAAATATGTACTTGTTCTAAATGCAATTTCGTAATATTTTTCATCAATTTCAAACAGAGAATATTCCCAAAAATGTCACTGCTTCATTCGTTAACTTTGGGAATAGAGGGATCGTGAAAATTCCGTCAAATTATTCGTTTTGCGAAGAGAAAAGTCCTTCAAATTTTGTGACAAAATTTTTATTTATTTTAGTGAAGGAGGTTTCTTGTAATTTGATCAACTTATGCGACAACTTTAACGATAAGTTTTTGAAATGTTTCCAATCGTTGATTTCGGCGATTGGACGGTTCTTGAAATGGCTTTTGTGATAACAGGCAGGCTACCCAGTATAATCGTAGTCCTTAAAGTTGAATTTCTTCGAAATTGTTTTTTCCTTCATATATATACGACTCCCGCTCATCCACCTTCAGCACCATCTTCTCGAATTCTCTCTTTCCGCCGGTTTGTTGCGCGCGGCAGGGCCAAGTCGCGGAACGACGGGAGCATCACACGGAATTATAAAAAAGGGACCGAAGAGAAAAGGAAAACAAAGCGAAAAAAATATAGAATGAAGACAAGGAACACCGGAGTGTGGGACACCCTTGAGAAAAGCGGCGATGGGACGAGAGAGGGATTGGGGACGAGAGAAAAAACTAAAAAAAAAAAGAAACGACGAGACAAGTTATATAACGTTGGAGACAATGTAGACTCGCGCCCCCCCCCCAGAGGCTCCATAAACTTGATAAATATTTACGATTTTCGCGCTGGACTAGGATATCGCAGAGATGATGCGGAAAATATTCTTCTGTATACAAGGTGGACCGAAAAGTGGGGTTCGAAAAAAAAATCTAGATACCTCTTATCAATATCTATCCTAACCCTCCCTCCGCGCATTGTACGATCTTTTTTAGTTTTCGAGAAAAAGTTTTTTCCAGTTTTTCGATCTTCTCTGTAGCATGGATTTTCGATTATTTGTTTTCATTTTGTATGAATTTTCCTTTCAGAAGTTTTTCATAGCAATTGCAAGTCCTTCATGCTTGTTATAGCTTGTTTATGGAAGTATGCACGTTGGAACTGACAAAAATATGTAAGAGAAGTAATTGCAAACAGTATACACATGCTGGACGACAGAACCCGTGATGCTTCATTATTAATAAGTGTTCCAGTCGCCACCACTATAAATAATGATCTAGCCTGTCCGAGGCATGTTTTCAACTAATTTAATGGCACAATATGGAAGCAGACCCACGCGTACACATTCACCAGGTTTGTTACGCTCCTCCAGATTATATTAGACTATTGGTATGATTGATGAGAGAAACCGCCTAACAAAAAGATTGTTCTTAAAAAAATGACGTCCCAGTCACGTTATTTATTCCTAGCAGTGCACTTTACAAAATGCCACAAGTGAAAAAGATCAGTACAGCAACGTACTCGAAACAGAATTTAAAAAGCTTGCTTCCTGTAATAAAAAGGGTCGTAGACCATTCATAGGGTCGATTTGGATAGACATGGCTCGGAGGCAACCAGATTTTTACGTTTGGACGGCCCTTTCGGACCACCCTGTAAGAGAATACACAACTAAAAAAGTATTCACGTATAAATACATACCGAGTCTCTCCTCGATTCGACGATACGCCGAAACTTGTCTCCGGGGCACGTACACGGACCAAACCTTCTCCACTACAAATTCGATGGTCCTGCAAGCGCCGGTGTTTCACGCGCTCGTTCAACTACGACGAGATACAGCCGGTGGCTTCCATTGCTGCTACCAATGTCTGATGACAACCATGAAAAACAGGAGCGTGGCAGTGTCGTTTTCCCTTCACGGTCAGGACGAGATCACGCAAGGTTGCGAGGCAAAAAAGCAAACAAGGACGACGGGGTTGGTTCTCTCCAGGGGCTCGTAAGTGTCTGGTACGGGATTCGATGTTCCCCATATCGCGTGAATACATATAGACATTTTTTTTTTGCATCAGCATCCTTTAGGATCACGAAGAAGCAAAGAATACGAAACGAGCCATCCAATTTTTGGCTTAAATTTTTCTCGACGTCTCAAATCGCTCTCGTACTTATTCCCGCTGGAAATGAGAAGTGCAAATTGTGTAAAGTCGGAATGGAAAAATTCGTCGTTCTTTTTTTTGTTATTTTACACGAGGGGCCGGATGGACTAGAAACCCTAAGTTCTTGAGATGCTTCCAGAAGTAGTGCACAATTCGAATATTCCTGCTCTGTTCTGACCTCGAGAAGATTCCGATCACGAAGAATCGTGACTTGTGAAGATTCCTGAATTCTGACGAAATTTCGTGACGACGTCGCTCCTTCGCAAGTTCCGTCATTTTTATTTCTATTAATATTCGAGTTCTTCTTTCATATATTTTTATATATATTTTTTAATTTCTTCGATAGACTTTTCAGCAGATTCCGTAGTTTTTTTTGTAATGTATATACGAGTCTTTTTCCTCGCTTCGTCGGCACTGTTTCTTTCGTACCGAATGCACGTATCAATTCTTGTTCCTATTGTTGAATCCCCCCTTACGTTCCTGACCATCGATATATACATATTTATACCCTATACGAATGTTACGGCGAATGTAGAAAATATATGTACACATATACGAGCTTACGTATACCGAGCATATGGAGAATATTACGATTCGCACGTGCCACGCAGTCTTCTCTTCCGTTCGCGCCCCTTGCGATATTTTTGAGCCCTTACCATGAGCAAAATGTAGATCTGCACCCATCGATCCCCACACACATATATATAGATACGTATTATAGAAGTATATTACATTTACATGGGCGGGTGCCATCCGAAGCGTTCGACGTCGAGGGGCGTCTTCAAATCAATCAGACGTATTGATAGCGACCATCTATAATATTTACCAGATTGGAAATGCGCTTTGTAAAAAATACAAAAAATATACGTTTATCTTGTCCCGAGTCGACTTTTATTTTATCAGTCATCCCTTATATTACCAATAATCTATTTGCTTACTATTAAAAAATGATTAACATTTTTTGGAATATAGTATATCAGATACTTATTTTTGTTGAATATTAGAGTGATAAATACGTCGAGAAATACAGATATAAACAAATAGGTAGAGAAATAAGTAGGTGAATACAGATGATAGATAATTAAATAAATAAATAGGTCCGTGAATGGATCGAAGAATATATTGTGAATACACAAATACCCATGCACTCGTATGCTTTGAAACTCGCTGCGTTTGAACTGCGCCACAATGCATCGAAGCCGCGCATCTCGCGCCGTGTGTTCGTAATTCGTTTCACACCCCATCTCGTGCATTGCTTTTGCAAATTGATAAATGAAAGATGAAGTATCGAATCATGCGTCGTGTATCGAGCCAGGTTACGTGCACATACGAATTATAACCCGTTTTACCAAACAATTTGTTATTTTCCTTTTTGATTTCTTTAAAGCCATTAAAGTTTGTTTTTAATGGAATGTCATATTTTTATCCGGTCGCACGTCTTAACTGGCGTCCAAACGAACTCAGTCGCGCCACGCAGTCTTCAAATTACTCCGACAAAAAAAAATGTTATGACAGCTGAAAGGTCTCTGAGAACGTTATCAACCCGACAACGCCAATACACGCGCACCATACGAATATAGACATATTCATCGTCATCGGAACAATAGAGGTTAGGTTTTAGGGCAAAATCCGTCCGACGACCACAGATCGAATCTATTACCTACCTCTATACCCCCTCTCGCTCTCCCTCCCTCTTTCTCATCCCCATTTTCTTCGTTCCGCTATTCACTCACCTAACCCACGATTCCCTTTCGCCCCTTCTTGCACTTGGTCGTTTTACTTACCCCGAGCTATGAACGAGAACATTCCGGGTACCCCACAGACCTTTGGCTTTATCGGACTTCCTCGTTGGTAAAGGGGATGAGAAAAGGAGAGGGAGAGAGTGAGAGAGAGAGAGGAGAAGGAGAGACCAGAAGTAAAAGGAAGAGCGCGGAGGAGAGAGGAGGAAAATAGACGAAGAGCGCGAGGGAGAATTAACAGTTCGTAAACCCCACGCCCATGCCGGAAGCGCAGCAAAGTCAATTACCAGAGAGACAGTCACGCCGTACCGCGGTCTAATCGAGGCTCCTCCCGAGTATACCGCGACTATGTACATTACAATAAAGTGTGCCCTGGCTACCGCGCGGTACAGTAAAGACCGACGCGGTTGCATACCTCGAGTATTACGCTCCGGAGGTACCTCGACCCTCTCAGAGGAAATGCTGGCTCCAATATTTTTTTCTTCTATTCTTTCTTTTTTTCGGTTTAGATGCGCTCTGCATGGGATATGGTGGGATAAAATGCGATAAAAATAGTCGTCGAGTGATGTTTTAATGGTCGTCTGTTTTTTGAAAATTAATTTTTCGTTAATCTTGAGATTATACGTTAATCGAATACACCGATGCTCTTACTGGAAATCCATGTGCAATAAAACCCAAACAACAAACGTTATCTGGAAAACTATTAATGTCGGTTTCATGCTTCGTTATAATTTTTAAATCCAAAGAACCGACATCGTTTGAAAAATAATTATCGATCGTTTCATATTTTACTATTATTCCATATTTACAATTTATTACTATTTTTTTTTAAGCGGAAAAGGCCGAAGTAATTCTAAGAATGATTAATATCCATTTTATATTTTGTTATTGATTAATGGTTACTATATTTTACTATTGTTTTATAAGTAAAACGACAGATATAATTTGTTTTATTATTGTCTATCGTTTCATAATTTACAGTATTAAAAATCATTGTTTAAAAAAGAATTTAAACAAAATAATCTTTCGCTGGACCTCTTCGATCTTCATCCTCATTAAAATTCCACATCTGTGCGAAAAAATTCGTTTCATTTTACATTGAAACCTCCGGAGATTTTTCGTTTTTCCACTCGTCGGAAAATCCTCGTTGAGCTTGCGTGTAGTATTCGTCCGGCGGACGCTCGTTATACCGGAAATTCGCGTACCTTTACACGATACTTACGAGTATGTACAACCCGGTTGCGGCAAACCCCCAGACAATGTGAGATACAAGGAGCGACAGTCCCGAACCAAAATGTTTCCGGACCTCTTCCCAGTTTTCTTGCCGTAAATACCAGCGTGTATCGCGCGATGTACGCGTTACGTGGATGTGGGAACACGAAGCGACGATTTTTCGCCCTTCCCGTCGTGTACACGGAAGATGGACATTGCCCGAGGTGCATCCGTGTTATACGCGTTACGTGTTGCCCACGCGTAGTCACTTTCTACGTCTGGGTTCCAACGAGTGTGCGTAAGCGGCGACGCGATGTGACTGAAGATATCAACCCGAAAGAAACTAGACGAGGAAACTCAGGACTGACGAAAGTAGGGGGAAGAAAAGAAACGGGAGGGATGACCAAAAAATTCACGTTGGAAAAATGTACGATGAATGAGGAGTGTCCATTCTGAACATATATACATATGTATCTGCAGTCCGACCAAAAGTATCAGGCAGTCTGTAATATTTTTTGGAGTCGTAAATTAAGTAATCGTAAAATTATTTACCAAATGCCGTTTTTAACAGGACAAAACAACCTTCGTGTTGCTTCTTCATTTTTATTTTTACAATTTTTTTTATTCCGTCACATACGTCTTCACTAGTTCGTTTCAATATTAATACAATGCTGCCTCATCGTCCACTCATTCCCAATTCTAAAAATATGCAATTTGATATTGTTCGTCATTCCTATCGATGTTATTCGGCATTCCCGAGACCAGCCATTCCCAAGGTCACTTAGTGTATGAGAGATAGGGGGATTTCACACGAAAGTCCAAAATTGACTTGTCTGCGTTCACCGTCCAACTACACCGAAAATAAACCACAGTTGCACCCTTTATCCTTCATACTGGAACCGTTTAAAGTTTATCGGGGACGTATTTCGGTATGACCAACGGTTGTAAAGATATTCCAGTCGATTTAAATAGGCCACCCTATATATACATAAACATGGACATAGACCTCAGTCTAACGGTTGGCGGAGGAAGAGCGACCGGTATAAGAAGGGTCGCAAGGGAGAAAAATAGGGGTGGATTTGAAACCGTCCGAGTAAAGTCTTCCAGCAATATATACTTGTATATTTATACATATATCTTTGCCTATCCCAAGAAATTCGTGGGAGTCGTCTATAGATCTTTGTTCGCGTATTAGGTACACGGAACGTATGTGTACCGCGTGGACAAGGGTGGCATACGGCTGGCATCGTGGCCTGCTTCACAGATCCACTCCAGGCACACGTTCCTATACATAGGCCTGTATATACGATTATTCGTGTAGAGAGGTACAACGCGTATGTGATACGTCATATGAGATACGGAATATACTCATATACGTCTCATACGTATCGTTATGTGGGATACTAGGGGCGTATAGGGGCTAGGGGCAAGAGAAATATGCAGAGAAATATTCTGGGCGTGTGTAGCGGCATATATGGAGCAGTCAGTTTTTCTCGCAAAAAATTAAATCTTCGAAACAAAAAAATGATTGTCTCTTTTTAAAGTCCTTCTGGCTAAATAGGTACTTTAAATTCAGAATTATTAATCGCTGTAAAATTAAATTAATTATCGAAGATTACAAATTATTTGTATATTTTTGATAGTTCGTATAGTTACTACGTCAATAATTAACCAATTTTTATGTCCATTTAATAAGGCTTAATTTGTTTCCAATGTCCTCCAGAACGAAACTATTCAATGATCGGCTCGATGTAAATATACATATTTACATCGTTATATTTGAAAAGATAGAACGCGAACAAGAATTTTGAATCAGTGTCTCTATCCACGAACTTTCTGAATGATTTAGATTGCACTGCTTTCGAGATTTTGTGTGTATATATATATATATATATATATATATATAATAAATCGTTCATTAGTCTGATTTTGCTGACAATGCGAGCAACGAGTACTCCTCCGTATGCACAGTCGTATTGAGTCTCTGACCGAATACATGGCTGGATTCGCTGGCGACTACGTGGTTGGTGAACGTACACGTAGGTAAGTGAATTAGAAGTGAATTGCAGGAATAAGGGCGGATTGCGAAGATTTATAGAGGTCGAAGACCACGCTCTTAGTAGCCTATTGTTACCACCCTCGACGTCTGAACTCCAATGTCTTCAGGACTACCTCCAACCAAATGCAATGTATATATGTATACAGATAGATATTAAAGGTTCGAACGCAATCTACACAAAGAATCAACTTATAGATTAATTTTCAAGAAGTTAAGCGATCCCTTTGAGAATACAACGCTGAAGTTTGCATCGTAGGATTACAATGAATAATTTGTTGAAATCAAATTACGTTCTGGAGTTTCGAAGAACAATATTGGAGGAAGATTTTCTGAGATCTTCATTTAACTATGCACTATCCTATTTTACAGAATTACATATCTGTATTCCTAGGCATTTTTCAAATTCACTCTTCAGTCGTTTTTCCTTCCATGAACGAAAAACTTTCGATATTTCTCCGCAACTACTTTTACAGTTCACAATTTTGTTCTCAACAATAAAATTCTCCACGGTCGTACGGGCACAAAATACGTCTTCTCGGATGAAAGGCTACGTTGCCACATGGATGACAGAGGGTGGAGGATAATTCAGTCTCCCGGGAATCTTCCGACAGGACAATAGCTAATAATTATCCGCGATGGTGTGCTCCGTGTGACACCAGGAGACATCCCTCATCCCCCAAACCCCTTCCCTCTTCTCCTCCTCTTCGGCACCACCCCTCAGCGACAACACACATCGTTTACGATCGTCTCTACATTCGCAGCACTGTCGCAACCCTGGAAAGGTTACACGAGCGTGCGGACGATCGGGCACGAGCGAAACGAAGTTTGCGAAAACGCGAACGCGTCCAACCTTGCCGTTCCTGGTCCCAGGAGTATTGTTATCGTGTTTCAGTAACGCACGTTGACGCACCCCACACCTACACACCATTCAACTTTTCCTTCTTTTTTATTCCGTTCGATTCGTCCTCCAACCTCCTCCCACCACGTTTCCCAACCCTCGTCCTCCGTCTTCCCCCTCGACATTTTTATCTATTTTTCTCTGCTCAAACGCGAATGCCCGATAAGTGCAATAGACGTTACGAAGTACGTGGGAAAGGGGAGGCGAAAGTTTCCACGCTAATACGCCTCGTGCGAGGGTTTGGAGTTACGGAAAGAACGATGATCGGACACGAAACGACACGAGGGTGCCTTGACCATCGGGAATAGGGGTGGACCTTTTTTATCCCCCCGCTATATTCCACTTTGACACGTCTCGTTCACTGGCTTCGAATTATGCAGCCGTTTTTTTTTCATCGTCTCCATTAATCCATTACTACGAGGCACGTGTGCGCGCACGTTCGTAGAGAATTCTATTGGCGGGAATTGGCGAATGGAATGTCACCGGGGAACGTCAGCTTTAATCAAGCATTAGGATGATCATTTTCCCGTGAGTGCGTCATGCGCGTTCGCGCACCATAGCGAGGCTGGGCAAAAAGCAGCCGGCTACCGAGTCGACTTCTCACGCTTGAGTGCGTGGGTGGTTATTGGTTGATAGATACGCGTAACTCTGTCCATTCATATGATTGTAATAATCATCCGCAAAAATAATATTTCCACTCACTTTTTTGTTGTTATTGCCTTTCGTCCATTAACCAATTAATTATTGAATGGATAATGATCAGCGATTGTTTGAAATACACGTATCGTCGAAAATTATTAGAGGTATTGAAGAATTGAAAAATATTTTCTAGATCTGCAATATTTCACGAGGCCTAGAAAAGTATGTACTAAAAATTGGAAAATAATGTTGGTGTTTTTTTAATTCGATTTTGGTGATTTTTTCAAAACAGTTTTCGGAAAGCCATACAGAAATTAAAAGAAAACAGTATTTAAAAAAACAGACTTTTCGTGTCTTTTTAATATTATTTGGGTTGATTGTGTGTTCGTTATTTGATTATTATTTCTTCCTAGTGAAAAATATTAAAGACCAAAACGATTTTTCGTTATCTTCAAAACAAAGCCAAACACAAAAATCAAATAGATTTCGTTCCTGTTGAAAATTCGATCTTTATATTTTTTGTCAGTCGTAACCTTAAAATTAAGTTAAAACAAAGCTCAAATAACTTTTAACTAAAAAAAAATAGCGAAATTAAATGAGAAAACATCAAATATCTTTCGCGTTTTTGATGTTTTTAAAAATCGGTAATACGAGATCGTTGGATTTGCACAATGTTGCTGAACCCGACCGGCGGAACCAAACTCCAACGTCTCATGCACTGCTCATAGAAAAATAATTAAAAAAAGTACGTCAAGTCGTGAGACTCGCACATTGCCGGAACGTAATTAAAACAGGCTAATGGAGTTAATTTTTCATCGAGCGGTAACAAAACACTCGTGCAGTACTTTCCATCGTGAACGAATTCGACATTATTTCTTATTTCATCTCTATTTCCATTTATTTTGGTGTCTAAATTCGGATGTATTGAAATCGACGATATCCGCTTTCCTTCACCGTTTTTCCTTCCACACCAGAATTTGTTATTTCGAAAGCTTGAGGCATTCCGGATCCGAATCTGAAGAAATCCTTATCGCGGATTCAACGGGGTCGAAAAAAGTCGGTGAAACTCGAACCCCTCGTATAACTCTCGAGGAGATAGCTCCGTAACATCCGTTATGGAAGAAGAATGCTCTTCACGTATTATTTTTAGTGGCATGAATATGTTGTCCAGTAAAAAGGTTAGACTCTCAAGGATTTGCGAACAGTTACGTGGAACATAATCTTGAACAATAATTTTGTATGTTCATAAGAAGAGGAAAAGAGAGAGAGAAACGGAAAGAGAAAGAGCGATTTTTCTGTGTTGGCTCGGCTTTAACAGCTTTATATTGTCATTCAGGACTCACTTTTCTCGTAAACTTTAAAACGATCCAGTTTCACGACAACGAGAAATCGTCCCAATCCTCTACTCTCGTACGCTTATCTTCAGTCGGCAACAATATGTTCTCATAAAATCAACATATCCGGATAATGCTCCGACAACTTTATTGGCGTCTATTCTGAAATTTCATACTTATACGTCTCAGCTGTTCGACTTTGTCATTCCCTGGATGTTCAGCGCTCAGCGCGTATCGAAACGATCATTTTCCTCTCCAGCTAATTTTTTTTTACTGCAGACGTCTTATTGCAAATTTGGAGAGGAAGAGGTTGAATTTTAAATAAAATAGTTGAAGGACAAATAAATAAATATAAATTCCAATAAAAAGATTATTACTAAGCACACGTCTGAACGAATGGTGTCTTATAAAAACGTCGGTAGTTGAATGTTCAGGTGAATGCAAAAAATCTTCTAGCTTATTTATCGCATGACAATTTTTTTCACAAGCATTTTATTTTTAATTGGATTAGACGACCTTTTAAAAAAATCAATCGATAGTCTTTTATTCTTCCACTTTTTTATCAAATATATTTTATTTCTACAATGTAAGTTAAACTTGGCGAATCAGGCTTATTTTTGTATAATTCGTGTTCGTTCATTCAAACGATATTACAGCAAGAACGAAACATATTGGCAGTAGAAATAATAAAATGTATAATTGATTGGACAATCCGAGCATACTTTCCATATTTGATATTTTCATTTTTTTTGTCGCGTGTACTCGAATTATTTAATATTTTTTGTATTCGCGTCGAACATTGTTGTCCCGATTATATCGCAGAGTTGCGTGGAGAGCTGCGGAGGACTTTGTACGTAATTCATGCGATTTTTGACTCCGCATCGTATCACCGTCGAATCGCTCCATCGCTGCAGACCTCTCGTAACACGCAATCGCGTTTTCCCAGACTTGTTCATGAATTACAAATGTCAAGGAGAAAGAAAAAAAAAAGTAACGAAATGAACGTACTCGTGATATTACGTTTTCCAACGGTCTCTAAAAAAGTCATCTGGTTTTCGAAATGTATTTATAGTCTGCAAAGTAATTTAGAATTTCAGAGAGAGTGCCGCTCGTGCTGTTACGCAGTGAGGCTCCTAAAATGTAAACTGTAAATTGTCAACAAAATAGAAGCGAAGCCCAAAGCCTTTACTAAATTTTGCTTTAAATTTTGTTTTAAATTCATTCCTTTTTTCTAATTCTTGAAGTCTTTATCTTTTTGTTTTAGCTCTTTTCTTGTGTTCTAAGTATCGAAGTCTCCAACTTTTACATCTGAATTATCTTTTTCCTCTTCTATGCCTTCAATTTTCCTAGTCATAATTCTCTAAGTGCCTTCCTTCTCTTTTCTAAGTCTTTCGACAAATTAAAAAAAATTAATTCTCAAATCTGAACCAATACGAGATGCGAAACGAGTTTTCTTTTTAAGTTTACGGTTGCTTCCCTATCTGTCGACCGATATAACTCGAGTTCGTGTAACTCTGAATAAGCAAATATATCCAGTCGTTGCATTTGTCGATACTTCGTAACATCGATGTGATTACTGATGAAAATTATTGGAATTAATCACCATAGCAGGCCGTAAACGTAAACGCCCCAAGGTTTCCATACTTTCCCCATTCCATACGTACAATGTACACACTTTTTTGCATCGCCAGTGCACGCACTTTATTGACGCAAACTGGGGTAACGATCGGTTCACTGGGACGACTAATACGGGAATGAATCAATATCGAGGGATTCCCGTCAAATCTATTGTACGAATCGATAAATTAAACGGAATAGCCACAGATAAAACAAGCGCATACATGTACGTATATAATCGCAGTATATTGCCCGGTAGATCGTTCGATACAGTCGTTAAAACCCATAGCCGATAAATGTTCGCGCGAGCCAAGTTATTTTCTCGACGATTATGACTTTGTTATTTATTCGCAAATAACGCGGCTTTATACACGCGGGTGTACGTGTTCCGATCTCAAATGTGTGAGTATAGCTTCACGTACACGTATATGGTGAAATGACTGAAATTCGCGGTCCATATTCTTTTCGTTTGAAATTGATTATTTTTTTTTGCTGATTGCGATTAGAAATGGTATTTCTGCGTAATACATTTTTATTTAAATCGATGTTATTTTCGATTCTATTTTTTTTTGTGGGCTAAAGAAGTTCAAAAGCGTACAAGTTTTTTATTATCTTTAGATAAGTCTGAGTTAAACATTATCCAACGATCCCAATGATAAGTGAAATGAAAAAAATGTGTCTGCATATTTATCACATATTTAAGAAGATTCAACAAACTCAGCTCGTTGAATATTTAATCATCGTTAAGATATATATTTAAAGTCGTAAAGTTCCATTAATATATTTATCGATGATTTAAATTTGGAGTTATTATTTATATTTTCAATATTTTCCTATAATATTAACGTTTATTGGAACTTGGAGATTTGTTTAATATCTTCAATAATATTTTGCCCAAAATATTAAAAATCAGTTCTATTTTCCAATATCCGAAAGTATTGAGGACTTGAAAATATTTGTCAACGTATTTATTTTCATACAGTACTGCAAAAAACTCCGAACTAAAAAGTCTATTAAATTCGTAAATATTGGACAATTCCAAAGATTATACATTTTAAAAATTATTTCACATAGAATTATATATAAATAATGTTAAAATACATTTTATATTACATGCTAAATCGTTTAGAAAAATGTAATAGAGTACGCATTAAATAAATAAAAAAATGTGATTTAAAAACGTTCAATATAAAAACACAAACTTTTTTGTAATTTTTGCATTCATCAAAACTTGTTGGTTGAATGAATAAATAAAATTACAACTTTACGATTAGAATTCAAGTGTGATTTAATTTTTTGGAGTACTTATCGAAAGCAGTGTGCCTTCGATTTGTACTGGAATTGCCCATGGATACGTTACGCGTCTGCAATTGCATCGACAATTACCGATTTATCTGATTTTACTACGGTCATATTGGGCCACAGGCGTATGTATGAGCGCGTAAGACGTTCAACCGTTACAAACTATAAACGCAGTACGTGCACATTATACGTATAACTTCTTTTCAGCGTCGGTTCGATACACCACGAAGCATTTTCATGGACAGTAAATCCAACGAGCTTTCCGCTTTTTCCCTCTCTCCTTCCTCCTCCATAACCATTCTTTCATTATTGTCCGAAAACGCGATACAAGCGTTGAAGTATCGCGGCAGTTACATCCACAGGGAAACCAAATGGATCGGCATTATACCAGAGATCGCGAAATCGATCATTAACGGAAGTTGACGTTTTTCTGCGACGGGAAATCGCAATATTCGATATTTTATTTATCAGCGTACATAAGAACGCACTTTGGCGAAATGAGTTATCGACTATTACGAAGAAACGCGATCTCGAAATGTATTTTTTATGAAAATCATAAATAAAACATAAAAAACATTTTTACTGGATGACAACGGCTGCCCACAGCCGCATAAAAATCAAGCATTTCGAGAAAATGTTTCGTTCACTGAAAGCGGATGAACAGCTGACATTTTCATTGCGGTTTTTCGCAGCTAAACTGATCTGAAAATAAAAATAAAGAATATACTTGTAGTTTAAAAACAGCACTTTCGTATAACCGGAAACTTTTCGTATTGTTATGAATCAGTGAAATGACAAGCAGCTGTGAAAAAGATGGACCCACCGTTAAAAAAAATAACAAAAATTTAATTATATTGTACGAAGATGTATAATGCATCTACCAATGTGCACTAATCCAATCATATACTATATACCATAAAAGCATGTGGATTTTGCATTTAAAAATTGAACAAATATTCACATAATTCTCCATAAACCAGTTGATATTCAGAATTCATAGAACATCTATGAATTCTGGAGGTCTTACCAATTACGTTTCACCCTGCACGCTTTGAAATAAGTAAATAAATAAATAAAGTACTCAAAAAATATGTTTAATAAAAAATTGTCTTCGCATAGATTGCTTGAAACGAAACAAACTCGAGGACAATATAGAATCATTCGAGGTATAATACTTAAAAGTATCGAGCGAACGGAGAAAAGCAAGACAGTCTGGGGCTAGCCAGGTGAAGTGAAAATATGAAAATGAAGTATCCGAGGGTGTGCTGAGCTGTACTTTCATAGATCTTTGATCTTTTTCCATCTACATCCACATCCACAGCTCTTAGCTCTTTTATCCTCCTCAAATTTATCCTTCGTTCGCTCGAATAAAACGCGGCTTCGATCGTGAATATCCCGCTCCGAGGCTCGAAGAGTGTTTCGCGATCGCTTTAGAATAAGCTATTCTTTGAGGTTTACGTATGGAACGAGATCTAGCACGAGTGATGCAAAGTGACTATATTCATCTACCTGAGTAGCGCAGCTATTGCTCGCTCCCGTGAGCTCGATTTCCGTTTTTGCATTCTTTTCTTTTTTTTCTCTTCTCTTATCATTTTTTTGTGCCGCGTCACATCGCGTTCGCGTTTCATCCTTTCGAGATGGAAAACGGTAGGAGTCTAGTTTCGCGTATATGTGCCTCGAGTGTGTTTTATCACGTACAATTCCTGCTCAAATTTATATGGCGTTTTCCGCGCTCTATGGGGGAACTCGTGAGCCCCTAGAGCTTAGGGTTCACGGTCTGGTAATATGAATGTTGTCCTTTTTTTTTGACAATTCAAAATAATAATGTTGTATGACATTTGAAGTATTGATTACTGGGTCGATCATATTTATTAATGTGGAGTGCGGATCCGTAGAGTTAAGCGAAATGGCACAATCTTGATGTCTCGTATCGATCCAATAGCCTATTAGATCCGCATTGGAAAGTAAGAAATCGTTCCTACTTTCCAATTGTGCGGAAATCCAGTTGGAGCTTTACGATACTATTTTACCATGGGAATCAGATATATATCGATGATTATTAAATTCTCTCGAATTGTCTTTCGATCAGGAGAAAACTAAACGATTGGTAATTCAAGAAAATACTGAATAGCGCTGCGAAAACAATCGCAAGAAGTTAAAAAATAAACAAGGAAACTGAAGTTAACAGTGCTTTTTCCAAAGATCTTATACCGAAATTCCAAAATGACGGAGTAGCTAAACAAAAATTGCAGAAATAAAAATACGAAAAGCAAAATGATGATGGCTGTGTCATCTTCAAAACGCCGTTCGGTAAATTGGTTTACGATTTTTTTCCGCCGAGGTATTCGATTTTTCGTCCAGGTAGAACAATTACAGCGTATCTAGTACTTTTGACCAACGCCGTAGATATATATACATGTATAAATATATAAACGCACATATATATGTATGCAGACATGTATATATATATATATATATATATATGAATATATATATTTTTACGAGGCTCCGCATCACGATACCGAATTTTGCGTTCCACTCTCGCCTCGATATTAAAAAACAATTTCACGAACGGAAAACAGCGAGCTCTTGTTCGTTGGAAAGGTCCGAAGAGAGAAAAAGAGGAAGAGGTCGGAAGAGCCATGGAGAACGGGCTCCCAGAATATTACGATGCCACCTGCTACCGATCCCCACCTACGAATAAATCACATGGTTCCACGTTCAGCAAAAACGCTCTATATATGTATATGAAGCACCGAAAGAATCGAGAGACGAAGAACGAAGGATAGAGATGTGCGTGGAACGCCTCCCCCTCTCCCTCCGCAAATATAATATCTCTTGGAGGGTATACGACCGCGTCGTCAGCCCCACCATCCTCATAACGCATACACACGTTTCCATGGACGTGGGTGTTTCGGTATGGCACTTTTCCCGCGTAAAAAAAAAGCCAAGGCGAATTTGTAGGTTCCTCGGCCGCCGTGCCAATAACACTCAGAGCTTTGACGATCGTTTGCCGAGGTCACCACCGAGGACGTGGACCGATCAAACAAAGTCCGCTGCTACGAAATCGCCTTGATGAAATCGATGAAATCGACATCCAGGACAGTCCTGTTGACCGCTTGCCTTATGTTCTTTCTTTGTTGTTTCATTCGTGAAAGTTTGGGGTTTATGGTTGTGACAGGCGGAGCCATCGAAGAGCCAACTTATTGTCGTTTGTCTTTAGTACCATCAATTTTGGCACACAATCGTAGAAACGTCATTTTATTTTCGCTTTGGTCGCGGTCGTTCGATGAGGGATGGAATTTTTTTTTTAATGTAAACGCTCAGAAAATTTGGTGTATTTAAATTATCCTGAACACTTCTTGTGTTTGCCATACGTCAAAACTTTGCATATTTGAAATACCCAAGAAACGTGTATTTACTATACTGAAGAAAAAAAGTTATTAAATGAAGTCTGCAACAATTGATTGATTATAAATCTTGATGATACAATGTTTTCGAAATCTGCGGCGATTCGGTTCCATTCGTTTTACGATGCATCAACGTCTGCAGATGCTATTCTATTATTTTATCAAGAACTGCAATTCCTCAAATTTTTACAAATTTGAGCGATTTTTAAATAGCAATCCAGTAGTACCTCGAAAAGTCTTTCGACACCTCAAAAACTTTGCGAGTTGCATTCGGATCGTCAACGTACCATTATTTATCCATAATTTCTACATCTGCGCATCTGGTTTATTGAAACACCTGCAGCTAACCATTAAAAAATGTCAACCCTCGCTTACTTTCCACACCCCGGAATCTCCTGGTTATCCCCGATGAAAATCCACCTAGACAACCTAGACAACAATAAAGATATCTCGCATCGAAAAATGGTCGGAATAGTGAAAACGCCATCTGGAAAGAGGTGAGCCCGTCGTTGAATACGTTTAGTGTGAATGGTCCGGGGGATCGTTCGCGTCTATCCCAAGGGTGCAGTCGAGGAGAGTGCACGATGCAACCGAGTCGACGAAGACAGTAGTGACGAGGGATAGACGGAGTTAAAAAGCCTTGACCGCAGGGTACTCATTCCCTGACATTATTTTCAACGACCGTTTCCATAATACAAAAGCACGGACGATATCTCGCACCCCGTGGGGTCCCCAACGTACACACAATATTCCTACGAAACTTTTCGCGCCTATCGACCATCTGTCGACTCCCGGTTTTATTCAAGGGGTCAACCTCGCCAGTCAACGATGAAGGGACCTACTTTAAAGTCATTTTCAACCTCCCGCCCGACCGGTCATTTTTCTTTCGCTACAATGATACTTCGTGACTGCCATTTTACGCGGTGACACTTTTCCGTCACAATTTTCCACAAAGGTCTCTTCATATTCAAATAGGTCTCATTCTCTGAATACTCTCCTCGAGAAATATCATCAGCTGCGTCTATCGTATGCCCAGCGGTGTGACATTTAAAAACGCCCTCCTCCCTGCCACCTCGGGCCGTTGCAATTTCGCAGCGATTAATTTTCGACGGTATAAACACGTTCAGTCCGTGCAAAATAAATAATACGATCATGAGAATCATTAACGGTCCATTGACCGTTTATTCCCAGGGTGCTCAAAAAGATTTACTCTTTGATTTCATTTTCAGCATTATCCGAGGTATTCGCGTGCACTTTATGGATTAATTATAGAAAAGTGATTCGTGTTGTTGTTTTTATCGTATATTGTTGGTGTTGATCAAAATATTTGTGAAACATTCCGAAGAATGGTGAGTTACTGATGCCTCGTCGATACTGGGATAGATAACCGTCCAGCCGATTACTGACGGATTTGTAGAGTTGCTGTATTTCCCATCGTGATGAAAATCAAAATCAGGGTATATATAGATAAGTATCGATAAGTTTTTTGCAAATTTGAATTGAATTTAGCATCGCACCAAAGAAAAATACTACTTCCCAGTAATTTATTCACCCTCATAATTGATTCCCATAATTGCCATTGAGCACCTCCCCCAACGCCGATTATATCTATGCTTAAAACAAAGATGTTCAATGGAACAATGTTCATCAATGTCCGCTGCTTTATCCGCATTATCCCAGAAGATATTTCAGCTGCTAATGATGGCTGATGTCATCGCGAGATCCACACTCGGTCAATTGTGTTGATAGCAAGTGTGAGAGGGACGCGCGGAATAAAGAGGGTTTCAATGGGGGTGAGTTCAAAGTGGTATCGTCCTAAAATTCGAACACCGTTTCGATCTCGCTACGGAGGACCGCGTTTGGATACTCCTACCGGATCGGTAGGGTTCTGGAGGGTGGTCGTTTCTGCGAATGACGTATGAACGTCGCCGGGGCGTAATTCCTCGTTGTAAATCAACGAGGCAATGCGCGAAGCTCCGGCTAGCTTTCGTATATCGCAACGACTGTGTTATGAGGTCCTATAAACGCAGAGCTGAACGCTATATCTATAGAGTCCATTTTCCGATATAGGGGTAAAGTGGGACTGGGAACAAACACGGTGGAGTATGCCGATATCGTTCCTATCCCTCGTCATCTGACCAACTTTCAATGTATAGTTGGGGTGGGATACAGCCCTCATACCGGTTGATCACTGATGCGCCACAACGGCAGAACCAACAACAACAACAACGACAACAACGTTGTTTGGTTGAAGCGCGAAGGAGAATCGGGGTGTCTATAACTTTGGTCCATAACGAGGCTGCTGTATAGTTCCATAGGAAGTGTTCCAAGCCCAAAGATCCTCTCTGGATTCTGTTTGTTCGTCACTTCGTCTTTCTCGTTTCCGTCTGCGTCCATATTCCGCGCTGTGACGTCCCACTTATCACCTCTTCGGAGCTATAGTCCCGTTAAACCCGGACTACCAATTACACCGCTTAAAATGAGTGATAACTCGTGTACCGGCTAAGGAGGCTTGGTACTAACAGGATCGTCAGGGATCAAGGATCGTCTCGCCAAGGGTCAAAGACGGTATCACTATCTTTATACCTGTGAGGGCATCCTCAAGACCCGGTGATTGAAATCTCTTGCTTCTACCCAAGGAAGCTGTACGACCCGTGCTCTGAATCGAACCGATACCCTTCATTAGCTCTCACGAGCATCCGATCGGAGGCAACGATCCGTCAACATTTCGCTCGCGGGTATTTCTCTTTGTGAATAGATGGGTGGAGAAAATCAGAGGAAAGAGTAGTCGACAGGTTGGGCGTTCGATGGTGGAATCAATGTCCTTGTAATCGGAACTTCAATGTTGAAGGAAGTTAAAGACTAGCAAAAATCGATTCTGATCACGAAAACAAATTTGGGAGTCAATAAATCCTGATCTGCTTCTAATCTAGTCCAGAAATCACGAAAATCGGTTTATTCATTCATTAGGCTACGAATCACTGGTATACGTTGCACATATTGTCTCCCCTCCTATAATCCAGTTTCCTCTTTATTGAATACCACCGCGTCAACTTGATTTGGTCTCTGATGTACCTTTTTCCTTAAGCACAGAGCATTCGCATGGATCGTCGATAAAACAAGACCTCCGAGTCTAGATATATGGTTAGTCGATTTTTGACGAGTCCCGAGGCTGTATGGGTATCCCGAGACGACAAACCACTCGATTCACTTTCTTCTTTCATCATATTTCTTTTGCGTTCACTTTGGCTTGCCAGAGTTAGCCAAACTTTACCCTCATCTCAATATCACACCCTAGCAGCTGCCAAGCGAGTAAAACGTTTGAGAATAGCTGGGGTTACCGCAGTCCAACCGTTTCACGGCAAACGATGATAGCTCCCGTCGAGGAAGAACGCAGACGAGACAGAGTTTCGCGTATAGTACCGCCCCGGAAGCCTGAACCCGTTGCTTATTGAAGAACCGGAACTTTCAGCATCTTAACCCGAGAAGGATTTACGA
The DNA here is from genome assembly GCA_030523105.1 of Ophioninae sp. A BG-2022a. Classification (NCBI taxonomy): domain Eukaryota; kingdom Metazoa; phylum Arthropoda; class Insecta; order Hymenoptera; family Ichneumonidae; species Ophioninae sp. A BG-2022a. The sequence goes on from JAPYZI010000418.1 coordinate 52,219, forward strand.
GACCTATATAGATTCGCTTCTTTCAATCTTGTCTTTTTCGAGATACATTGGTGCACCATTTTCTTGATGGATCCACCTGGAATTTCGACACTTCGTTCCTGATATTGCGTAACCATTTTATACACGTGCAAAGCTGCTCTTTTTTATTACAAGACCTCCATACCTTTCTCCGTTAAATGAACGTTCTTCAAGGATCCGTAAAATCTAATGTGCAACTTTTGATGACGTTAAAACTCACGGCGACAACTCTTACATCCAGTCAACTTACAGCCCACATTTCAAATTTGTGTAAAACGTTTTATCGGATCGATAAATTAATTTTAGATCTATCAATCGGACACGAAAATTATTGGGCGCATACGTATAACTAATTGCACGTACATATCCACATCCATGTTGTATATGATTCCTAATAGTGCTTTAAAACCTACCTACCTTCGCCCTTGTTCAATCTCTAAAACTTGTTGATCAACGTACATGATGACCTTTATCAGAATAGAACGTGGCTGGATTCGGAACAAGCGGCACGTCGGTAAAAAAAAATGAATACATTAAAGTTTTTCAGAATGTCAAAATTTATACAAAAATAAAAACGACAAAGTTGAAACAGGTACGTTTCAAGAGTAGGATACACCAGCATCAAATTATTATATTATTATGAAATCGAATAGCGAAGAGTTCCAAAATGGTTGACACTCGATACATCGTTTCAATAGCTCCTGACAAACCCGAGCTTTATTTCGAGGCACAAACCTCAGTCATCTAGCGAAGTGTCCACGTCGATTATTCGAAGAATGCTACACAAGTGAGCGAGCACTTTGTGTATCGGAGAATAAAACGAAAGCCCGCATCATCAAAGACACTGAAAGGAAAAGGAGCTAGGGAAAAAGTGGATATTTGTGGTCCTGCGTTGCTGAAGGAACCTTCAACATCCCACATCCGTGTTTCTGCGCGTCCGTGTGGGTATCCTCAGAAATATCGGAGAAAAGCAATGACGAAGAGACTTTATGAAAGCGATGAGGGTGCGGTATCAGGACGTTCGAAATTGCCGTTGTTGGGGGAGACCCTGGCAATTTTCCGAGCCATAGGCCACAAAAGCGATACGCCCTAGCCAAAATATCTTGGCTGCGAGACAGAGACCAAGAGAAAGAGAGATGGAAGGCAAGACAAAGTGAAACGATGAAAAAAAAATGAGAGTATGTCGCGTGCATATCCGTGGTTCTCTTTCTTTAGGTAAGGGGTGCTCCATTCTCTCCTTGAAACCCGGTGGCGTCCGTTATGTTGCGCGTTTACGACTTCTGCTGTGTTTTTGGATTTTTGACGGATAAACGTTTTTTCACTAAATCATTGATAACTTTTTTTTCTTTAGGGTTTGGCACTCCACTTTGCGCTCGATCTCTTCGTTATGATTTTTTCTTTAAAATGCTTTTTTAATCATTAATATCCGATGATTTTTCGATTTTTGGCAGAATTTCAAAGTTGGACCATCCATTTTTGCAAATTTTTCCATACATACCC